>OY821517.1:57273715-57526215 GCA_963682025.1 Cordilura impudica
TTAAAAATTAAAAATTAAAAATTAAAAATTAAAAATTAAAAATTAAAAATTAAAATTAAAAAATTAGAAATTAAAAATTAAAAATTAAAAATTAAAAATTAAAAATTAAAAATTAAAGATTAAAAATTAAAAATTAAAAATTAAAAATTAAAAATTAAAAATTAAAAATTAAAAATAAAAAATAAAAATTAAAAATTAAAAATTAAAAATTAAAAATTAAAAATTAAAAATTAAAAATTAAAAATTAAAAATTAAAAATTAAAAATTAAAAATTAAAAATTAAAAATTAAAAATTAAAAATTAAAAATTAAAAATTAAAAATTAAAAATTAAAAATTAAAAATTAAAAAATTAAAAATTAAAAATTAAAAATTAAAAATTAAAAATTAAAAATTAAAAATTAAAAATTAAAAATTAAAAATTAAAAATTAAAAATTAAAAATTAAAAATTAAAAATTAAAAATTAAAAATTAAAAATTAAAAATTAAAAATTAAAAATTAAAAATTAAAAATTAAAAATTAAAAATTAAAAATTAAAAATTAAAAATTAAAAATTAAAATTTAAAAATTAAAAATTAAAAATTAAAAATTAGAAATTAAAAATTAAAAATTAGAAATTAAAAATTAAAAATTAAAAATTAAAAATTAAAAGTTAAAAATTAAAAATTAAAAATTAAAAATTAAAAATTAAAAATTAAAAATTAAAAATTAAAAATTAAAAATTAAAAATTAAAAATTAAAAAATTAAAAATTAAAAATTAAAAATTAAAAATTAAAAATTAAAAATTAAATATTAAAAATTAAAAATTAAAAATTAAAAATTAAAAATTAAAAATTAAAAATTAAAAATTAAAAATTAAAAATGAAAAAATTAAAAATGAAAAATGAATAATGAAAAATGAAAAATGGAAAATGAAAAATGGAAAATGGAATATGGAAAACAAAAAATGGAAAATGAAAAATTGAAATTGAAAAATGGAAAATGAAAAATGCAAAATGAAAAATTAAAAATGGAAAAGGAAAACTAAAAATGGAAAATTAAAAATGAAAAATGATAATTGGAAAATGGAAAATGAAAAATGATAAATGGTAAATGAAAAATGGAAAATGGAAAGCGAAAAATGGAAAATGGAAAACAGATAATGAAAAATGGAAAATGAAAAATTTTAAATTAAAAATGGCAAATGGAAAATAAAAAATGAAAAATTAAAAATTAAAAATAAAAAATGGAAAATGGAATATGGAAAATGAAAAATGGAAGATGAAAAATGAAAATATAAAAATGAAAAATGAAAAATGGCAAATGAAAAATGGAAAACGGAAAATGAAAAATTAAAAATGGAAAATGGAAAATGAAAAATGAAAATTGAGAAATGAAAAATGAAAAATGGAAAATGAAAAATGAAAAATCGAAAATGGAAAAAATTAAAAGTGGAAAATGGAAAATGGAAATTAGAAATTAAAAATGAAAAAATAAAAATGAAAAACGAAAGATGAAAATTGAAAAGTGAAAAATGGAAAATGATAAAAAAAAAAATGAAAATTGAAAATGAAAAAGGTGGAGGGTATCAAAGATTCGCCTAATTTAACACTCTTACTTGCTTGGAACTACTTTTATCAAAATCATCAATTCTATCCATTTTTATTGTCAATATTAATTTATATTAACTCAATATATGTTCTTCCTATTTTAATATAAGTCTCTTCCTAATCAGGGTTGTCAACTCAGTGCTTTTAGCACTGTTTTTTGTGCTTTTTTTTACACCAATTTTTTTACATTCAGTTAATGCTTTACTTCACATTAAAAATGGATTGAAAAGAGAAAATTCCTGTTGCGAAAGATATAAAATATCTAATGAAGTAAATATTTTAATTAATAGTAATGATATTTATAAAAGATCAAAATTTAAAATTGAACTTCAATTGATTTATTCTGAATTCAAAATCGAATTTTTGAGTTTCAATTTTATTTCTTTTTGTATTCCAATTGAAAACTTATGATTTTAAGATGGAATTTTTTGTGTTTCAAATAGAAATTTGCGAACAACGGTTGATCATTTTTAAAATTAAAATATTAAGAATATCAATTATGATAACAATCTAAAATGGAATCTTATGTTTTTCAAATGGATCTGTTTAATTTCAGCATCTTTTTTGAATTTCAAATAGAATTTTTCGAATTTTTAATGAAAATTTTTTAAATCGCAAAAGATATGAAATTTCGAATAAAATTTTTGATACTTTACATTAAAATAAAATTTTTGAGTGAAATTATTGAATTTAAATTGATTTATTTTGTATTCAACATGAATATTTTGAATTTCAAGTGAATTTCAATAAATTTTTTGAATTTCAGTTAAAATATTGAATTTACATATTTTTGAATTTTAATTGAAAACTTTTGATTTTAAGATGGAATTTTTTGTATTTCAATTGGTAATTTTTGAATTTCAAATGGAAATTTTTAAAAATCAAAATTAAATAAAATATCTAATGAAACTTTTGGGATAAAACTAAAATTAAAATTAAAATTTTTTAATCGAATAATTGAATTTAAATGGATTTATTTTGTATTCAAAATGGAATTTATTGAATTTCCATTAAAATTGCAAAAGGAAATTTTTAAAATTTTAAATGATGGTATTTAAAATGATTTTTTTTTTGAATTCAAAGGGAATTATTGCATTTCAATTGATTTTTTTTAATCCAAAATTGAATTTTGAATTTCAATAATTTTTATTTTTTTTTTTTTGAATTTCAATTGTATTTCAAATTTAAATTTTTGAATTACAGTTTTTAAATTTCAATTATGATTTTAAAAATTTCACATAAAATATGAATTTAAAAAGGAATTTTTTATATTGCATTTTAAAAATTTCAGTTTTCATATGGATTTTTGGAATTGAAATGTTTTGTTCTTAAATGCAGCTGATACTCTTCAGCTGATTTTCAATTGACAGTTTATGAATATGAAATAGATTTCTTGAATTTCAATTGGATAATAATTTTTGAATCTAAATTCATATATTTAGAACTTTTAATGACATTTTTTTGCATTGCAAATGGGATATTTTCACTATCATCTACTCGTATTATGACAAACCTTTTTATATATTATGACTTACCTGATTGATACTCTTCATAAAGTAAGTTAATATTGTTAATATATATTAATGTATGAATAAAATATGTAACCGAAATCTATTAGAACAAAAAACAAAAAAAAGTTTATTAACCCTGGCAAATAAAATTGTTATTTTATGGGCAAAAATCTATACAGACTCTGTATTTATTTTCGGTATAAAAAAATCAAACTAAACTAAATTCTTTGGATATTTAACTGGAATATTTACAAGAATATTGACAAACCAAAATATTGTACCATGAAGAAGAAGATGAAAAAGAGAAATACATTTATGAATAACTTATGAGAAATAAAGGAGTCTTAAGTAAATATTGACATTTGCAAGCATGTGTCCCCAATAAAACCCCATAAATTTGAAGACATTATGACGCATAAAATAAAGTGGTTGGGTGGAAAAATCATTCAAAGAGAATCCCCAACAATTGTTGCTTAAAGCGTTTGTTTTGTTTGTTTGATTTTTAGAACTTGTCTATACTTATGTACATATAAAAAGCAATGGAAAATTATTGACTGTTAATGCAAAAAAAAAAATAAATAAATGTATAGATATAATAATAATATATATGCCAGCCATAGACAATTGTAGCTTAATTTAAATAAAGAAACCTCTTTCGAGATAAAAATCATGCCTAAATCATTAATTATTCTTAAACGTGGAGAAAAAAATTTTCCAACTGTATATGGTTTTAAAGTTAGACAACATTATCTTGGAGATTGTCTTGGCCACCATATAAATTTAATTGCATTTAACAAATTTTTGTCAATATTAAAATAATCAATGAGCTTGGCTTATCGTAATTTTACCCCTAACTTAACTTTATTGTTTTATCTTAAATTTAGAAATGTACACAAAGTTTTTTATTTGAATATTTTTGCCTTACTTTTTAATATTATTAAATATCGTTATATCGTTTAAGTAGAAAAGGATAAAAATCCTAAACTCTTTATCAAAATTGTTAAACAAACTCACATGTAAATATTATGTTAATAAAGAAATGAATTGAATTGAATTGTTAGTATTAAATAATTATGGTACAGTTGAGAAAAATGATTTTACGAATCTTATGATTAATGACTGTATTTTGTTACCTGACGAACGCACAGTGGGGCTTTTTGACTTCTTTCATTGCAAAAATCATAACTTTTAAACTAATTAAGAAATTTTAAAAATTAGAAATGATTTCGAAAGATGGCTTCTTTGCCTTTAAAATTAGTGCATGCGAAGGGTGCTAGATCCGCAGTGGGCTTCAATATATCCTATCAAAGTTCAATATTATTTTGGTGTTAATATTAAATGTTGCAAATATAAAGATAATGTGCTGAAATTTGGAACTTAAAACTTTTTTGATCCAAAGACGAACCCTACTAAAATTTGTTGGAATCGGCCCATGTTTGGACGTAGTCCCCATACAAATTTTCCCTAAAACTTGGTTTTAATGCCACTAATGCCAAATGTTATTCTATTGCGATGAAATTTGAATCATAAGGGTTTATTAAGCCAGTGATGAGATCTATAAAAAAATCTTGAAAATCGGCCAACCTAGTCCCTGTACAAATTTTCTTAAAAATTTGGTTAAAATGCCACAAAAGATGCCAAATTTGCTAATTCCTGTATTATATTTAAAAAATTTACAAAAATAATACAAAAAAAAACCCTGTAAAATTTTAATGAAAGCGGAAAACTTTTGGACCCATTTCCCAATTTTTTTTTGAACAGAAAAACACCCAAAGTTCTTAATGGATAACGCTTCTGACAGATCAGCAGTAGATATTGCTTCTGTAACACCCTTAAGCTTCCGTTTTCTTGTCTACGACAAACACTCTTCCAAAGATTTTCCTGGTCTTCCTCTGGTTCGGTCAGTAGAAGATTTTTCGAAGATTTTAAATGTTGTAAATTCATTAAGCCAGATTAAATGACTTTTCATGAAGATTTGTACGATTGAAGGCTTTCCATTTTGTCTTAATATTAATGAAAATGGTGTGAAGTTTTCTTTCTTCCTGTTCTGGTAAACGTCTACTTCTTTTATAACAGCCAATCTAAATGCTTTTTCGTTTTCTGAGCTTCTAAATAAATCAAACAATTTAAAATTTTGTAGAGACATTATTGCACTTCATTCTTTTTACTTTTTACCAAAATATTCTGTGGTCTTCTTATTCAGTCAAATGCGAACTGGCTTCAGCACGGAAATGTAGGTCAAGATATATCAGTCATCAGCACAATAATACTAAGCATAAAAGTTTCTATGTATTTATTTTTATACCCTATACCACTATGTGGTTTGGGTATAATGACTTTGTGCTGCTGTTTGTAACTACCAAAAATCTTTGACCTAGACCCATCTTTAATTATACCGATCGAATCAGAATCACTATCTGATTCGATTTAACGATGTCCGTCCGTCCGTCCGTCCGTCCGTCTGTGTGTCCATGTAAAGTTTGTAATGAAACTGCAGATCGCAAATATGAATATATTTTGATGAAATTTGGTATATAGGCTTTTATCGGCCATTGGATGAACGCTATTGAAATTGGTGAGAATCGGTCCATGTTCAGACCTAGCCCCCATACAAATGACCCCTACGAAATCGACTTAAATCGCCATAAGATCCAAACTATCATATAAGTCTGAGTCAAACTGGGTTTGTATGTATTTATTACATCCATTAATCAGTAGTCCAAAAATGATCTCTCTGGGACAACTCTTAGTCATAGGCCCCATATAGAGCTGCTTCCCGATCTTCACTTAAATCTATCAAAAAACAAAAATATTGCACTGATTCTTCTCAAATTTTGTTTGTATATATTTTTGCAAAATACAAGAGACCTTACCAAACATGGTCAGGATCTGTCCATTTTTGGACCTAGTCCCCATATACATATAGCATAACAAGTAAGAAAATTATAGTCGGTCTAGACCGACTATACGATACCCTATACCATGCATTTAGAAACCCTATCTGTTAGGCCCAACTAACTGGACATTGAAAATAAGCAACAACCAAATTTGAGTGGGATTTTTATAAATTTTTTTGGCTGCAGATATGAAAAGGTTCATATCGGATGCTATATCTATAAAGGGACTAGGTCCAAAAATGGACCGATCCTGATTATGTTTGGTAAAGTCTCTTGTATTTTGCAAAAATATATACAAACAAAATTTGAGAAGAATCAGTGCAATATTTTTGTTTTTTAATAGATTTAAGTGAAGATCGGGAAGTAGCTCTATATGGGGTCAAAGGGATCATTTTTGGACTACTCATTAATGGATGTAATGAACGCATACAAACCCAATTTGAGTAAGATCTATATGACAATTTGGATCTTATGGCAATTTATGTCGATTTCATATGGGTAATTTGTATGGGGGCTAGGTCTGAACATGGACCGATTCTCACCAATTTCAATAGCGTTCATCCCATGGCCGATAAAAGCTTATATACCAAATTTCATCAATATATATTCATATTTCCGACCTGCAGTTTGATTACAAGCTTTACATGGACACACAGAAGGACGGACGGACGGACGGACGGACGGACAGACGGACATTGTTAAATCAACTCAGAAAGTGATTCTGATTCGATCGGTATAATTAAAGATGGGTCTAGGTCAAATATTTTTGGTTGTTACAAACAGCAGCACAAAGTCATTATACCCAAACTACATAGTGGTATAGGGTATAAAAATCCCACTCAAATTTGGTTTATGCTTATTTTGTATGTCCAGTTAGTTGGGCCTATGGGTTAGGGTCTCTAAACGCATGGTATAGGGTATCCTATAGTCGGTCTAGACCGACTATAATTTTCTTACTTGTTTTATTTTATTATGCTGAATTCAGTAAGCGCTAAAAAATAGTACAGGTAGCGCTAGCGAATTTTCGTTGTTTTCAATTTTTAAGTGCAAATTTTTTATTATAACTTGATTTTTTGACCTGGCATCAGGTCAAAAGTTTCTAATTATTGCAAATTTAATACAGTGTAAATTTTCGACATTGAAAAAATAATCCAGGTAGCGCAAAAATTTTTGTTATATTTTTTAAACTCTTTCTTTTAACTCATACTCTCTCTGTCTGTCTGTCTGTCTGCCATGGGTGGACCCCATTCCGCCTTATCCAATTGATCTGAAACTTGGCCCATAGTATTTTCATGACTAAAGATTAATTTTGGGGTAGTCACGCACAGTCACGCATGGTCACGCACAGTCACGGAGTGATCTAAATATCATTTCCCCTGATCCGATCAATCTCAAACTTGGTTCCTACACTTGCTGTGCAAAAAGGTTAACTTTTACTTAGTCACGCGCAGTCACGCATGGTCACGCACAGTCACGGACTGAACTAAATGTCATTTCCCTTCATCCCATCGATCTGAAACATGGTCCATATACTTGCTGTGAAAAAAAGATTAACTTTACCTTAGTCACGCACAGTCACGCTTGGTCACGCACAGACACGGAGTGATCTAAATGTCATTTCCCCTCATTCGATCGATCTCCAACTTGGTCCCTACACTTGCTGTGAAAAAAAGATTAACTTTGACTTAGTCACGCGCAGTCACGCATGGTCACGCACAGTCACGGAGTGCTCTAAATGTCATTTCCCTTCATCCGATCGATCTGAAACATGGTCCATACACTTGCTGCGATAAAAGATTAACTTTGGCTTAGCCACGCACAGTCACGTGTGGTCACGCACAGTCACGGAGTGCTCTAAATGTCATTTCCCTTCATCCGATCGATCTGAAACATGGTCCATACACTTGCTGTGAAAAAAGATTTACTTTGACTTAGTCACGCACAGTCACGCACTGTCGTAGAGTGATCTAAATGTCATTTACCCTCATCCGACCGATCTGAAACTTGGTCGATATACTTGCAGTCACTCACAGTCACGGAGAGATTAAAACCCCACTTCCCCTCATCCGATGAATCTGAAACTTTGTCCATAGACTTGTTGTGGCCAAAGATTAATTTTAAGATAGTCACACGCAGTCCCGCACTGTCACGGAGATATTCAAAACTCATATTCATAAGGAAAGAAAGAGTTTTAATAAAAACTTTGTTTTTATGGGTTAGATTATTTTATTTTTGATTGTAAATTTCTTATTAGATTGAATTCAATAAGAGAATTTGAACACTGCAAATTTTGGGCCACTTAAAAATAATTCAGGTAGCGCAAGCGGATTTTTTATTGTGCTGAATTCATTAACAAAATTTTGATCATTATTGCCGTCCAGAATTTGTAGTTTTTATTGCTGCCAATACGTAAAAATTACAAAACATTAACAATCTCCTTATAAACACTTCGCCATCATATAAATCAAAATAAAATATGAAATATATGAAAATTTATATTTTCAATCACCAAAAAAAAAAAAAATCGTGAAAAACAAAAAAAAAAACCTGCAAAAATTAGTTAATATTTAGTAATTTATAACCTTTAAAATAAGCCATATAACTTTAAAATAGATTAATTTTTCACTGAGTTATGGCAAAACACGTCTACCCATCTACCCAGTGTCTGTCAACATGTTTCTACAGCTTTATGGTTGTTGCGTGCATAATGGCAAGTACATATATGCAGCCAAGTTCACAATTTTATTTTCATAACTGCAATGAAATAATTTTGATAAAAATTTTTTTGCTAAAAATTTTCAAACAAGTTAAATTTTTCGTAATATTTTTTCAATTCATGTTCATACACTTCCCGCAAAACGAAATTATTTTGATAAAATTTTTTTTCTCTCAATTTTTAATTTTTTTTTTAATTGTTTTTATGTTATTTTCTTGTCCTTTTTTAAATTGAATTTATTTAAAAATAAAATATTTAATAAATAAAATTTTTTCTTTATTTATACCCTCCACCCCAGAGAGAGGGTATATATAAGTTTGTCATTCCATTTGTAATAATTAGAAAAAAATTCTGGACCCCATAAAATATATATATATATGTGATCCTTATAACAAGCGGAGTTGATATAGCGATGTCCGTCTGTCCGTCTGTGGAAATCACGATGACAACTTCAATCGGGCAGCTTGGATGCTCGTTTGCATAAAAAATGATTCATTGATATTCTGACAAGTTTGCTATTTAAAATCATCCAAATCGGTTGAATAGGACCCGATATCTGAATGAAGAACTAAAAAAAGTCTTGAAAAAAATATGATTTTCTATGTTGTTCTTGTCACGATCACGTCCTCAATGGGACAGCTAGGGTGATCATTTTTAGTGAGAATGATTCATCAAGATCATGGGAAGATTTTTGTTTCAAAAATCATTAAAATCAGTGGAACAGGTCCAGGGAACTCGCAGAAAAGTAAAAAAAAAATGAAAAATATTATGTTTCTATATTGTTCTGGTTGTTATTCTAATTGTTGTATTGTTATCATTGTTGTCATTGTGGTAATAATATTTAAAAAAAAAAACCCTTTGTACATTTTTTTTATCAACTCTGGTAGAAAAATTTTAATGTTTCCATTGTTTTGGCATCCCTAAAAAAAATTGTTAGATAATTTTTGTCATCGCCACGAGCCTGCCTGCAAAGTTTCAGATTGATTGGATCACGGGAAAGGGGTTAAAAATTAATCCAAAATTTTTTCGACAAGCAGACACTACAAGTTAATATAAAGGGAATAAAAATTCACCAATATCTAAAGCAAATAATGCTTAACTACATAGTTGTTAATAGAAAAAACAATGTAAATTTACCAAACAAAATTTTATGTATTAATTTATTTAAAGAAAAACACAACAATAACTTTTGATGTTGTATTTTTTGTGTGTAATATTTACATATACATACATACATATCGAGGGCTTATATTCAAAAAGTGCTATCTGCATCAATAATTATTTTAAAGAGAGCATGTAAAACTAATTTATTAATAACATATGAAAGTATTTGTGGATTAATTTGCTTCAATATCTGTTAAGAGATAGTCATACTAATCATATATGATATCAAAATTAATATTATATTTGACAGTTATATCAGAGAACAGTTTGAAATCAAAAATTAATATTGCCGTCAAATGTAGATAGAACTTTTTGAATATAAGCCCTCGATATATGAAATAATAAAATAATATACATATTTATATTCCACAATATGTATATTCATAATAACCGCATGTTAGAAATAAATCGGTATATTATTTTATTTATATAAAATTCTCCAATATGTATTTTGTTTTAGGGAAAATACATTTCTTTTGCAATAACAGTGTCACGTCTGTTTGCTCAGTGTTGCTATGCCACAGTAGATGGCGCCGCAATTTTTGTTCTAATTTGCTTTGCAATCGTTATTTCTATTTAACATGAATGTCAACATTTTCAATTAGATATCAAACACAACAATGTTAAGAGTATACACAGGGCTGGTCTTTTATTTCATACGGTTTTCCATTATTCCATTTTACAGATATGACCATAAGTTTGGCATATAAGTTTTTTGTTGTGTTTACAAAATAGAGTTACCGAGTTCATCAATGAGTTTTTTTTGCTTTAAAAACAGTTCTAAATAGTTACATATATAAAATTATTATTCTGCTTTACCTACAAAATATCTGATTGCGATTACATATAATTTTTAAAAATTGTGTATAATTACTATCGCATTACTATTCACATAAATACAAAATAACAGTTTTTAAATTTTCCATTCAAATTTAAGTAAATATCAATTCTAAAAATTGGAATTCAGATTTCCAATTATAAATTAGAAAATAACAATTGAATTTGGAAAAATGATATTTAAACGTCGGAAATAATAACTTAATAATAATAAATTTAGAAGACATCAATTGAATTTTAAAAATATAAATTTTATTCTTTAAACACAAATTGCAATTCAGAAAACACCAAATATGTTAACATTTAAAAAATCAACTGAAATTAAAAAGAAATATTACGATTGAGGAGACATTAATAGCATTTCTGAATAAGAAAACATTAATTTAAATTCAATGAAAAGGTGACCCCTACGGTCTGCAACAATGAATTTATAAAAGCATTTTTTAACTAGTTGTGCTGTAATTATCGAAATACTTTCTGAGCAAAAGTTTTATGATTTTTCGCGAGCTATAAATTTCTAACATTAGGGTGTCACATTACGGTGGTAGGAAATGAGATTTGGGGGGTAGGTACTAGAACGGTACACTTGAGGTCAATGGACCTCCCTGAGACAAAAAAAATAGCTATATCAAACTTTAAGATCGGACTGTAAATATGGAAGATATAACGAAAAAACTAAAAAGGCGACCCCTACG
This sequence comes from Cordilura impudica, assembly GCA_963682025.1. Taxonomy (NCBI): domain Eukaryota; kingdom Metazoa; phylum Arthropoda; class Insecta; order Diptera; family Scathophagidae; genus Cordilura; species Cordilura impudica. Next base: position 57,285,125 of record OY821517.1, read on the forward strand.
TTCGGCAAAAAAAAAAAAAAATTTTTTTTTCTCAAATATCCTTGGAACAATACTTTATATTCGCTGGTGTACGGTGAACTTTTTTTTTTTCGATACGGTCTAATGTATATTCTGCATGACAGGTTATACAGCTGTTTCGGGAAGAGTCACCAACCCTCATCAGTAACCAAAAGCAGTAGATAGTTTGTTTGGTAAAAAGTTAAATTCATATATATTTGCTGAAAACAACCAAATGAGAATTCAAGCAAAAGTTATACTATTTAAGCCTCTTCCAATATAACAAACTAAAAATAGAACAACTTTGAAACAAATATGATTGTATACGAGTACACATTGCATACTACAATATACATGTTTGTTTTTGTCTTGAAAAAACAAGAAAAACAATTTGTTTTTGCTAAACTTACATTTAGCGTGCCCTCCGTATTTTTTAATTTTATTATTTTTTATAAAAATAAAAAATAAAAAAAATAAAAAATTTAAAGTAGAAACATTTGATCTTGAGCCTGAACAATTTCAAACTCAATCAATAAATTGATAAAGATCGAAAATAAGATTTTTTATTTTTGTAAAAAAATAATAAAATTATATTTTATTTATATAATTTAATTCAAAATCAAAAGTTGGCATCACTGGGTTAGATTTTGTATTGTACTAGCTGAACCCGGTGTACTTCGCTACCCCTCATCGTTATAAAATAAAATAAAAAAAAATATATTTATACATTAACAAAATATTATTTATTTAATTTAGAATTAATTATTACAATGCTTTAGGATGTACAATATTTTTAGTTTGGACCATAAACATATAAGTCGGTGGGTTTCCCTACACATGAGCATGCAATACAAAGCTGTCCATGCGAGAAACATGGATTTGCTAAATTTAAGCCGCAAACTTGAAGAGATTGACCTTGAGCTTTGTTAACAGTCATCGCAAACGCTAATCGAACAGGTAACTGTAATCGTTTGAAGTCGAATGGTAAATCAGTTGGGATCATTGAAATGCGTGGCAAAAGTACATCTGTTCCTTTATATTTTCCTGTTATAATGGTCGCTTCTATTAAATTATTTAGCATTTTTTTACTGCAAGTCGAGTGCCATTGCAAAGCCGTGGTGGATCGATATTGCGCAGTAAAATAATGGGCACTCCAATTTTGAGTTGTAGCACATGTGGTGGAAAGCCTGGCACATCAATAATCGAATGTAAAACATTGGGTGTAGTGAGTGAAAGTTTCACACTGTGAAAGTTTAAGGAAGAATGGTGTACAGGTCTGGCTTCCTACAAATCGGAAACAAAGGGACGTGGCCCGTCGACTTTCGCATGGAATGTATACCTATTTAAGAAAACACCTTATTAAGCAAATCAATCCATGCCAAATATGGAGTTATATGGGCGGCGCCTCGCCCCTTTGTCCACTAAAAATTTTTATATAGTCAAGGGCTTAATAGAAGTTATTATGGATTTTAATTTTTCTAAAAGGGGCGTGGTCCCGCCCAGTTTTCTTGTAGTACTATATCTATTAATTTCAATACGATATATACCAAATATAATCGCCGTATGACGATTTTAAATTTTGGGTTATATGGGCGGGACCACGACCCTTTGCCCACTAACAACTTTATATAGTTAAGGACTTAGTATTTCGCAAATATATCCTTTTATGAAAATTTCATGACGAACCTTCCAGTAGTTAGAAGATATTACGATTTTTTATTTTTGTAAAAAGGGGCGTGGTCCCGCCCACTTTTCTTCTGGTATGTATTTCTATTCATGCCAATACCATATGTACCACATATGACCGCTGATATGACGATTTAAAGTTTTGGGTTATATGGGCGTGGCACCGCCCCTTTGTCAAATCAAAAATTTTTAAATCCTATTATTCCTTCCAGAGTCACAGTAACACGCTGTGAAAATTTCAGGTAGATCGGTTCAGGGGTTTGGCCTCCTATAAAGCACAAACTAACACACATTCATTTTTATATATAAGATTGCAAGCAGATTAATTATAATTTAAGGTAAATAGCCCCATTTTGGTAAAAAAAAATATATGGCTACCTTACCTGTAGATAAAAAGTGTATAAAACTTTAGGTAAATATATATTACATAAAAAGTATTTTGTATAGCAAACATTGTTAGTGGTATAAATAAGTATCTGAATTAAAAAAAAAGGGGGCGGTGAAGTGGGCGTGGTTCATAGTTATGTGGCGACGTTAACAGTATTAAGAGCAATATACTACCAAATAAAAAAAATCCGTTGGAAGGAACAAATTTGTACAGAGAACAAAAAGTTTAAAACTTTCAAATAAAATTTGGCGTGAAAAGGGGCGTGAAAGGGGGCGTGGCGTAAGAAATGTTTATTTCTACCTCGCCTGAAGTATAATGTGTATACAATTTGAAGTAAATCTGTTAAAAACTATATGGGAGCAATTACATAATTTAAAAAAAGTGGGCGTAAAGGTGGGCGTGTCGAAAAAAAAGTACCCTATTAATTATGCCAGAGTCCCAATTAAATGCTGTGAAAATTTCAGGAAGATCGGTCCAGAGGTTTGGTCTCCTATAAGGAGATCATTTTTGTATATATAGATTGTGTTATTTTGTGTTACCACAAAATTTGATAGAGAAAACTCCCTTTTAGTATGTAAAAAAAAAATTATTTTCCAAATATGGCAATATTTTAACGGAAAAAATTGAGACACCTTTTTTTTTTGGTTATTATTTTGTTACTTCATCCGACCTATACGGCCGCAATGAAGAATTATTTGGCCAGTTAAAAGAAACTATACAGCCATCTCCAATTAGCACGATTTAATGCCTGCACAACCATTTAGTTAATTTGCAAAAACTTAAACTAAATTAATTAACTAATTACGTCATACCCGCTACGTTGTTAGCGTATTTATTGAATTAATTATTTAAGCCAAAATAATATTTAAAAACAATAAGAAATACCTTTACTATGCAATATGCTGTGAAATAAGTTGATGTCATGGTCTTGGGGGGGTGGATGATTCCTATCTGAACGATTGTACTAATTTATTTTTGTAAAACTCCTGAAGCGTTTGGCCATTAGATTATTTATTTATTTAATTCAGCTACAATAAAGCAACAGCTGAGCAATATTTACAAAAATATTTTATAAAAATAATACCGACTTTAAATACAGTTATAAACATAATCATTAGAGTTCAAATATGTCGTTAATCTTCTTTTAATTACATCAACATCATCGGATAAATCAATTAAAGCATAGTGTCTGTTCACTTCGGTGAAAATTCTTCGGAATGGATCAAAATTAATGAAATTTGATCTGATCTGTGGAAATTCAGGAAATTCATGATCGAAGTTGTCTGTTAGGCACATTTATACAAATTTTTCCGAGAAGGCATTCAGAATCAATTTTACCATGAACCAGGTTGAGGAAGAATGTTATATTAGAAATGATCCTTCTACTTTTCAAAGTTGGAAGCTTTATTAGAGCCAAACGACTGCCATATGGTGGAAGACTCAATTCCTCATTCCACTCAAGATATCGTAGAGAAAATAGTAAGAATTGTTTCTGAACTGATTCAAGTTTTTTGATGAAAACATTGTACTGTGGATCCCAGATTACTGATGCGTATTCAAGTATCGGCCTGACCAAAGACGTGAATAGATTTTTTGTTATATAAGGATCATTAAATTCCTTTGCCCAACGCTTTATAAAAGATAAAACACCATTTGCCTTATTAACAGTCATTGTTACGTGAGAATTAAAACTTAGTCTTTTATCAAAATGAACTCCCAAATCTATGAACGATTCAACTGAGTTTAGTTTTGTGTCATGGATGACATAGCGGTTCGAAGATGGCGAATATCTAGAGAAGGTTATAGACTGACATTTTTTTAGATTTAATTCCATTAAGTTGACATTGCACCATTTGTAGAAGCTATTTAAGTCAGACTGGCGACGTATACTGTCTTCGTTGTTTATGATGGTGGAGTAGATTTTTACATCGTCGGCATACATAAGAATATTGCTATATTGAATAGACTTTGGTAGATCATTAATAAACAGCAAAAATAGGAGAGGTCCAAGGTGACTCCCTTGAGGGACACCGGAAGTAACATCTATATATTTCGATTTAGAGTTATTGAAAATTACACATTGCTTACGATGTTTTAAGTACGACCGAATCCATTTTAAGGAGTTCCCGGAGAATCCAATAGCATCAAGTTTCGCTAGCAGTAGATCATGGCTAACCTTATCAAAAGCTTTGCTAAAGTCCGTGTATATAACATCAGTTTGTTTATTTTTGCAGAATCCAGAGTTTATATAGGAAGTAAATTCCATTAGATTAGTAGTTCGTAGACCGTCCTTTGCAAAAGCCATGTTGAGCGGGTGATAGAATTGATGACATTTCGTGTGATAATATATCAGTTATAATTTTCTCAAAAAGTTTAGGTATAGCATTAAGCTTTGCAATTGCTCTATAATTAGTAGCATCACTGCGGCTACCAGATTTGTAGTGCGGAATAATAAATGAATTTTTCCAACACTTTGGAAAGAAGCCGAATTTAAGAGAGTTATTATATATAAGAGTTAACGGGGTAGCCAATATTTCAGCACAATTTCTTAAGATACAGCTGGGAATACCATCTGGACCTGGATTAAGTGAACTTTTTATACATCTTAGATTCTTCAGAACAGTCAACACGTCTAAGGATGAAATATTAATTGATGTCAGCCTTGGAATATCATAGGGATATCGTGTGTTGTTTAACGTCCTTGTGGAAAATGTGGACGCAAAGAATTCAGCAAAAACATTTGCAATATCAACATCGTTTGAAAGGACAGTACCATTCATTTTCATAGTGGTTGGGTATGATGAAATTTTACGTTTGGAATTTACAAAGTTGTAAAACATTTTTGGATTTTTTTTTTATATTTGAATTCATTTTACTAAGATAACTATCGTAACATTTTTTATTTTCTAGGTTATAATGACTTCTAGCTATAATATATAGACTTTGATCAATTTGGTTATTGCTTTTCTTAAATTTCCTATAGAGCCTGTTTTTCCGATTTTTCAACCATGCTAGTGTGATTGTATTCCATGGAGGAGCATTTACATTAGCTATTTTTATTAAAGGAACAGTTTTCGTTATATTTGTTGAAATTATCTTATAAAAAGTTTCGATTACCTGATCAAAATTACTTCCATCGTTTGAAAATGAAATGATTTCAAGCCAGTTATAGTCAGATAGTAATTGATTTAACAACTGGTAGTTAGTTCGTTTAAAGCACAATGATTCAGAAAAACTAGAAATATTAGGTCTCTGTGGAAGTGGTGTGGATATTAAAAGTGTTGGATGATGACAATCCTCAGGACAACTTAACGGACTTGTTCTAATTACACTGAATAGTGTAGGGTTATTTACGAACACGAGATCCACCATTCTATCATTGCAGTTAAGAACGTCATTTATTTGGAAAACACACATATCAGCAAGAGATTTAAGGAAATCATGACTCCAATCAGTTTGGGTAATTGGAACTAAGAAATCAGTATCATCTAAGTTTATCCAAGATGTTGTCGGTATATTAAAGTCGCCGAGTAGGATCAGGTAGTCAGTTAGTCTTTTTATTTGCAACAGATCTAATAGCTAAAGCGTGGTTTTCATAAAGTTGGAAATCGGAGTTGGGAGGTATATAAGAGCAAGTAATAAATAGTAAATTCTTTCCAAATTTTATGGCCACAACCACTAGCTCCAAATTTGAAGAGTTTTCTACAATGATTTCTTCAGCAGGATACATACTCGACACAGCAATTAAAACACCGCCACCAAGCTTTCCATTTCTATCTCGCCTAAAGATTTGATATTTATCACACATTATTTCGGAGTTATTAATATTACTTTTTAGCCAGGTTTCCGTTAAAGCAACAATATGAAATTCAAAATCGAAACTGGTTAGGAATATATTAGAGAGCTTAGAATTTATCCCATTGACATTCTGGTAAACAATGTTAAGAGTTGAGGTTGTTACTAGTTTTTTGGGTTCAGGTTGGCAGAAGTTGGGAGACGTGCAAAGTTTTCGTCACGATAAATAAATTCACGTATTTACAATTTGATCAAATAGGTCTACTGGAACAATTATTTTGAAAGAGGCCCTATTCCTTGAATTCATTTTATAAACGAGAGTGTCATCAGGTAGTGTATTATTGAACTTAGACTTTATAAAGTTTTTAATTTCTTCGGCAGTCGTATCGTAATGGAAACGTGTAGCAAAAATGGTTCTTCTGGGTGGAATAGTGCGAAGTTCTCTAAAAATTTCCGCAGGTTTTGGTACTAAGTGTTAACATTTGGAGACGTTATCGAGGGCAAAGATGGATTAGGAGATCCAACATCAGTTTCCAGAGAGGGGGCAAAAACTTCTATTGGAGGTATTGGAGAATTCACAGACGTAGACGGCAAAGGAGAGACATCACCAGTTTCCATTGGAATTTGAGATGCAGTTCCCGATGAAAGAGTTAAAATAGGTATAATCGGAGGGTTAACTACTGTGTTTTTGCATTTTGGAGAAGAAATATGTTGCGAATTGGCAAATTTATCTAAATTAGGATAATATGTGAATAATTCACCAAACTTAGCAAGTTTACCTTGTAGTGATACGAAGTCATTATTAAGTTGTTCAAATTCAGTTTTGGAACTTTTGAAAAATTTATAAAACTCCACATTAATTTTTCTGCAGCGAGGGCAGGTCCATTGCAGGAATTTTGCAGGATCAGCCAGAGCATCAACATCGCGTGACTTAAGGCCACTACATTTCAGATGGTAGGTTCCTAAACATAGCCAGCAGGATACCATACGATCATTTCCGGTAATATTGCAATTAGTATTTAAGCAATCCATAATAATTAAGGTTTAAACACGACTTAAAATATAACTGAACTCGAACCTGTTTATTGTACATGTTCTGTGTTTTTTCTTACTACACGAGCCACAACACGACTTAAAATATAACTGAACTCGAACCTGTTTATTGTACATGTTCTGTGTTTTTTTTCACTACACGTTGTGGCTCGTGTAGTAAGAAAAAACACAACATGTACAATAAACATGTTGTGTTTTTTCTTACTACACGAGCCACACGACTTAAAATATAACTGAACTCGAACCTGTTTATTGTACATGTTGTGTTTTTTCTTACTACACGAGCCACAACACGACTTAAAATATAACTGAACTCGAACCTGTTTATTGTACATGTTCTGTGTTTTTTTTCACTACACGTACCAGAACATGAACTTCAAATAAAGCAACACTCAAAAATGTGTGCTTTATGTGTGATTGAAACAAAAAGTATGTGATACAAAAATGTTCGTGTAAATAACGAAATATTAAAACGAACACAGTCATGGTTGTGTTGGGCACCGTAGAAAATTTAGAAACGCACATAATTGATATGAAAATAAAGATATGTATGTGTTGGCTGCTTTTGAACAGAACATTGTGTGTTTCATGTGTGTATTTTCTGAACCTTGGTTTTTACCCAGATTTACAGATTTTCATCGTCTGGAATATTTTTTTTTGGAGTTATGACCGTTTAAAGTTGCTACTAACACATACATAAAATTATACAATGCTATGTATGTGTTTATTAAATTTGTTAATGTGTTTGTGTTAATGTGTTGAGTTTGTTTTCTTCATTTAAAATGCGTTGAATTGTGAAGCATGCTTTTAGGGTCTTTATTAAATGAAAAAATAAAGTTTCCTAGAATTTGCGATCGAATTTCGAGTGCGGGAATCTGCTAGTTGTTATTATTTTAATCAACTCTGGTAAATAAGTTTAAAAGTTTCCACTGCTTTTGCATCATTTCTTTATTACTTTATTACTAAGCGCGAAATTATTAAAAAACAAAATTGACAAATTTAGAATTCTGTAAAAGTTTCCAATGTATTGCCACCTACTCTATTTAAGTACCACCTTTTTGTTCATAATTAGTTCGAAAATTATTCGAATTATAAAGATCAAAAATAATATTATTTGTAATATCGACGGCTTAATTGGGAAAGGAAGTAACTTAAGCCATAGGACAAACGCTATTGAAATTGGTGAAAATGGGTGCATGTTCAGACCTAGTCCCCATTCAAATGACCTCTATGATATCGACTTAACTTTCCATAAGATCCAAGTTATAAAACAGATCTCAGTCGAATTGGGTTTGTGTTTGTTTATTACATCCATTAATCCGTAGACCAAAAATAACACAGATTTTTCTCAAAATCGGTTTGGATATGTTGTTGCATAAAATAAGTGACTTTACCACACATGGTCAGGATTTGGTTTATGCTGTTTTCTAAACCTAATTAGTTGGACCTAAGACCGACTCTCTAAACGTAGGGTATAGGGTATCGGTCTGGACAGACTATAATTTTCTAACTTGTTTTCTTAAGATGTAAAATGTACTTTCAAATGAAAATTTACCAGTTGGAAGGTATCAGTTTTCCCAATTTTTGGCCGTTTTTATCCTCTAAAGGCTCGAATTAAAATAAATTTTATTTTTATCCGATGTTTGTGTCTCTGGTGGAATCTACATATCAAATTTCATATTCCTTACACTTACACTTACGGGCGGTTTCGGTTTCGTCTCATTTCATGCTTCTATCTCTAGTGGAATCCACAAACTATATTTTATATTTGTTGGCTTAGAAGATACCATATGTATAATTTGTCCCTTCTTTGGCCGTTTTTCCTCCCCTATACGTTAGAATTATCGATAAATTCATCCTTGACTGACGCCCACGTATTCGGTGGAGACTGTGTATCATAATTCATAAATATAGACTTATATGTTAAGAAAAGTTTCTAAAAGTTTTCCTCGCATCTGATGTTTGTATCTCTAGTGGAATCTACATACTTTATTTCATATTCCTAGATTCGTTTGTTTAGAAGATAACAAATGTACAATTTTTCCACTTTTTGGCCATTTTTCTCCCCTAGGCGTTAGAATTAACAGAAAGGTACCACTTTTAACCTTTTTAGCCGTTTTTCCCCTTAAATTGCCGAATTGCAAAAAATTTATCCTGAGCCAATATTTGTTTTCCGGATGGAGTTCACACACCAAATTTCACATTCCTATATTCATTTCTTATAATTTTCCCCTTTTTTTTGTCCGCTTTTATCCCCTTAAGTGTCGAATTTAAAAAATTTTTATTCTTGGCCGATGTTTGTGTCTCTGGTGGAACCTACATATCAAATTTCATATTCCTAAATTAGTTTGTGAAGAAGATGCAAAAAGGTACCATTTTGACCCTTTTTGGCAGTTTTTACCCCCCTAACACCCGAATTTCCAAAAGTTTTCCTCTCATCTGATGTTTCTATCTCTAGTGGAATCCACATACTATATTTGATATTCCTAGAAGATACCAAATATATTTATATATTTAGCAGATACCAAATGTACACTTTTTGCCGTTTTGGCCGTTTTTTCCCCTTAAATGGCCGAATCTCGAAAAAATTAGTTCTGAGCCCACATTTGTTTCTCAGATGGAGCCTACACACCAAATCTCATATTCCTAGATTCATTATGTTACCATTTCCCCCCCCCCCCCTTTTTCGCCGCTTTGTCCCCCTTAATGTAAGAATTTTTAATCCGTTCTTAGTGGATCTTTCCGCCGAGAGAGGAACATACAGTCCAAATTTGAAGCTTCTGGGTCGAATGGTTTGGGCTGGTTGATGATCATCCTCTCAACTCTTTTATATATATAGATAACCGGAAACGCATGCATATAGGTATATAACCTAAATGCATGCCGACCAGCAACCACGATGACCAAAAAGCAAACACCGAAACGTGTCTTCTTTTATCCGTAATAGTAGAAAAGACGAAAACAATCTTTCCTCGTTGGAGCGCGAGTTACTTATGTGAGAGAGCTCTATATACCAACTCTTGGAATAAACAAAAATCCAGATCAAACCAAAGAATTTGCTTAAATAATTTGGTATTAAGTTTAATAAATTGTTTACTTTTTCAAATATTTCGTTTACATTTATTATCGATACTCAAACTGAGGTGGAGGGTATTAAAGATTCGGCACAGCGGAATTTAGCACTCTTACTTGTTATACTTAAAATTCTTCTTCATATTCTCATTTGCAGCATGATAAAAATGTTGAAAAATTTAACATTTTGATTTCTTTTGCTCTCTACCAATGTGTATTTCTGTTTTATTCTTGCTTCGTAAAAATGTGTGTGTGTATATATTTGGTTTCGTGCTGAGCACCATTGTGGGAGCATACAAGAGAGAAGGTGTAGAATAACCACGTATGTCATAAAATCAAAATGTTGAGGGGAGCCAAAAAACGTTAGATTTGAAATTATGGGCTCGATATAAAGTTTTTAGAGCTTTTTATTTAACAGTCCTGTAAATATGGGCAATAAATTCTTTATATAGAGAAGGACGAAAAACATAATATGTAAATAACACTTAAAGTGTGTGCAGATAAAACAACTTTTGTCGACAAACGTGTTGTTGCTTGAAAAATGGATTTTTTTGTTCGTCAACAAAAAGTTAACGGAACTTAGGATGAGAATATAACAACGTATCGAGAATAATAGTGACAAAAAATAACAGAAATAAACACACAAGTTTTTATAAGTGGTTATAAACTGAAAAATATTCCAAAATTATTTTGCATTTTTTTCATTAATAACAACGTATGTCGCTATGTGTCGTTTTCTGAGAAAATAATTTGTCAGCGATCAAACGTCAGCGATCAAACGTAGGTCAATATTTAAAAAAAAAAATTTAACACATGTAAAGAGCGTTAAACACTAAACTAACTCAAAACTGACAAAAATGGACATACGCGATTATTCCAGAAAACCACAGAATATAGAAAGGTCGTATATCAACTTTTGGTTAGTTTACAGGAGAAGAACAAAATGGTTACCAAAAATAAGTCTTGAAATAGAAAATGATGATTCCGAAGCTATGGATATAAAACATCTTTTATCTTTTGATATTTCTGATTGTTTTGTAAAAAATAACTAGTAAAATAGCAGACAATTGTTATGTAATTTTAAGCCTATTATAAAACAAATAAAAAAATACTCAATAAAAACAATTTAGTTATATTTGTTATTTAATAATGAAAATATCTTAGGCATTGGCTTTTTACCTGTTTTTTTTTTTTGTATAAAATCAGCATCAGAGTTTCGGGCAATTTTATGATCAGTTGAAACTCATTAGGTAAATATTTCATACACCATTAACTTATAATTATACCTTCTTTGAAAAGATATATAAAATTATTTGAAGTAATAAAAACGTATGCAACCCTTTACCAAAAAACAATAAAAAAATATGTCATTCACTATGTAAATGACCATTTATATGAACAAATAGAGAAATAGCTAAATTTTTGCCTGTGGAGTGTGGTTTGGGGTCATTATTTCAGCACGTTGCAATATATTTGATAGACATGTTATATATCGTTGAATAGATAAATATGTCTTCTTTAACAATATATATAACAATAAGTAAAATTCAAAAATTTTGGGAACACTTTACCAAAAAAACCAAAAAAAAAAAGAAAAACCATAGTTTTTCTATATTTTTTCTGAAATTTGAATATAAATATCTCAAAAACTATTAACCTTATCAAAATGATTTTTTGAAGTGTTTTAGATAATTTAAATGCCGTTCTGAATCAATAAACAAAACATAAAAACAACTAATCTTAATATGTTTTTTATGTTAACAAAAAAATTCGTATGAAATTTTTATGTAATGGCGGTGAATTTTATTGCGGCAGATATATAAAAATATTTGGAGCTTTAATACTGCGGTGAAATATTTGAAGAAATCGACCCACTCCAGTGTGCAGAGGGTATATATAAGTTTGTCATTCCGTTTGTAATAATTAGAAAAAAAAATTTGGACCCCATAAAATATATATATTTGTGATCCTTATAACAACCGGAGTTGATATAGCGATGTCCGTCTGTCCGTCTGTCCGTCTGTGGAAATCACGATGACGGCATCAATCGGGCAGCTAGGGTGCTCGTTGGCATAAAAAATGATTCATTAACATCCTGAAAAGTTTGCTATTTAAAATCGTCCAAATCGGTCAATTAGGGCCCGAGATTTGAATGAAGAACTAAAAAAAGTCTTGAAAAAATATAATTTTCTATGTTGTTCTTGTCACGATCACGCCCTCAATAGGATAGCTAGGGTGATAATTTTTAGTGAAAATGATTCAACAAATTCATGGGAAGATTTCTACTTCAAAAATCATTAAAATCGGTGGAACATGATATTTCTATATTGTTCTTGTTGTTATTCTAAATGTTGCATTGTTTTCATAGCTGGACTTGTTGTTTTTGTGGTCGTTATGGTAATAATATAACAAAAACAAACCCTTTGTACATTTTTTTATCAACTCTGGTAGAAAAATTTAAAAGTTTCCATTGTTTTGGCATCACTAAAAAAATATGTTAGATCATTTCTGTCATTGCCACAAGCCTGCCTGCAAAATTTCAGATCGATTGGGTCACGGGAAAGTGGTTAAAATCGATCCAAAATTTTTTCGACAAGCAGACACTACGAGTTAATATAAAGAGAGTAAAAATTCACCAACATCTAAAGCAAATAATGCTAAAATACCTAGTTGTTAATAAAAAAAACAATTGGGCAATTCACAATGGTTAATGTATCGTTGTATCTCTTGTATCGTGTATCACTTTACAATAGTGTAAAATTGTTGTTGGTAATTTTCACTGAAAAATCTGATACACGATCCAACTTCATTTGCTATGTTTAGTAAATGTTGTATATTGTATCATAACATATCACTTCCAAGTGAATGCCAGTTTTTATGAAAAAGAAAAAACAAATACATAGAATATTATCAGCATAAATAATTATAAAATAAAATATGGCAAATAATGCAAATAACGCAAATACATCGATAAGTTTATTTATATAAAAATTAATGTTTATATTTTTAGTATGTATTTTCTCTTTCAGTACCAACCAAAACATTTAACATTTTTTTTTTTCATTGTAAATTAAAATGCAAGAGGTACGTAACTAAAACTCCAGGGTATATCTCACGACCAAAAAGCAAACACTGACAAGTGTTTTCTCTTATACAAAATAGCAGAAGCGACGAAGCGATCTTTCCTCGTTGGATCGAAAATTACTAAAGAAAGAGTTTTACAATATGAAAATACAACTGAGTGTTCACAACAAATGATTGTATTGTGTATTTCAATACAACATACAATATACAACACCTGTTGTGAATTGCCCAAATGTAAATTTAGCAAAAAAAATTATGTATTAATTTATTTAAAGAGAAAAACACAAAAATAACGTTTGATGTTTTATTTTTTGTGTGTAATATTTAAATATACATACATACGCATATTAAATAATACAAATAATGTACATATATTATATATATGTATGTATGTATATTCATAGTAACTGCATGTTAGAAATAAATCGGTTATTTTATTTACATAAAATTCTGCAGTATTTTGTTGTGGGGAAAATACATTTCTTTTGTATAACAGAGTGTCACTTCATTTTGCTCAGCGTGACTATGCCACAGTAGATGCCGCCATAATTTTTGATTGTTCTAATTAGCTTTGCAATAGTTATTTCTATTTTAACATGAATGTTAATATTTTCAACTAGATATCATACAGAACAATGTTAAGAGTATACACGGGTTGGTCTTTTATTTCATACGTTTTTTCATTATTCTTTTACAAATATGAACATAAGTTTGGCATATTACCCACCAATCTCACATCACACTGCAAGTTCGAAAAACTCAATACACTCACATTTTTTTTACTAATACACACACATTTTCCGCAGTGGTCACACTAATGGCACCAAATTTTTCGTGCGAATAGTGGCAGACACTAACGATGATTAATGTTACCTTTTATAAATTTAATGCAAATTTACTGGATTCTGTAAAATTGTAATTAAAGTTTTAACTTGTTAAATCTATTATAATGATTTATTTTTTGAAATGCGCATACAAAAACGCAAGTTTGTTAATTATAGAGCATAAATATTATTAACTATTATTAAAATAATACTAATAATAATAAATGTAAACATTTTCCCTCAAACATGTGCCTGTATAATAAACTTGGTAACTCTACTTAAAATAAAATAAGTTTACGCTTCGACAACATTTTAAAAATGAGATTGCAGTCAGATGTTTGAGCATAAAATTTAATGGCGATGGATTCGACTAATTCGAACAATTTTTCGTTGATAATACGTACACAACGATTTTACAATTTCAGTGTGATGTGAGATTGGGGGGTTAACTTTTTGTTGTCTTTACAAAATAGAGTTACCGAGTTCGTCAATGAGTTTTTTGCTTACAAAACAGTTCTACATAGTTATATAGAACTAGCTGTTTTTACCCGGTCTTGCCCGGTATAAAAAGGTATTTGACTTGAAAAATGGTTCACTATGCTTACCAGGCGCTGAGTACTTAGTCCCCAATGAACAAATTCCCCAAGAAAATGAACCTTCTCACCAAAAATTTGTATGGGCAGTAATTCATTTTTTATTTCAATTAAAAATTTCTTGATTTTTTAATTTAGAACTTTTTCATAAGATACTGGAAAAAAATGGTTCAAAAATAAGCTGTGAAACCGCTTTAAGTTTCTTTTTTAAGTTTATTTAGAAGATCCGTAAAGGGGGAGACTTTTCCTCTTTTTGCCCCTCCCGGAAGGATAGCCTATAGCACTCAGTGATAACGTAGCATTCAACTGGTGAAAGAAATTTTGAAATCGGATAAGTAGTTTAGAAGATCCGTAAAGGGGGAGACTTTTCCTCTTTTTGCCCCTCCCGGAAGGATAGCCTATAGCACTCAGTGATAACGTAGCATTCAACTGGTGAAAGAAATTTTGAAATCGGATAAGTAGTTTAGAAGATCCGTAAAGGGGGAGACTTTTCCTCTTTTTGCCCCTCCCGGAAGGATAGCCTATAGCACTCAGTGATAACGAAGCATTCAACTGGTGAAAGAAATTTTGAAATCGGATAAGTAGTTTAGAAGATCCGTAAAGGGGGAGACTTTTCCTCTTTTTGCCCCTCCCGGAAGGATACATAAAAACCTTGGTATTGACGTCACCTTTCATGAGAAGTTTACAGAATTGAAATCGGTTCAGGCATTACAGAGAACATCAATGCCAAACACAATGCTCTACATTTTTATATATATAGATTATTATTCTGCTTTACCTATAAAATATCTGATTGCAAAATTTCACTTTTTAAATTTTCCATTCAAATTTAAGAAAATATCAATTATAATAAAAACTGAAAATAAAATTTCCAATTATAAATTAGAAAATATTAATTGAGTTTCAGAAAATCATATCAAAACGTCGGAAATAATAATTTTAAATTTAGAAATATCTTTACATTTAAAAATGTTTACATTTAAAAAAAATATTGCCATTCAGGAGATATTAATAACTTTTCAGTACCGCGATTCAGTAACTTCTTTTAACGATAGTCGAATTGTAAAAAAAAAGAAAATTGCAAAATTATCAGTAAAATTTTGAAACGATATTCGCTATTGTTAAAGTCAGCTGTTGTTGTTATCTAAACGACAACCATTTTTGTGTTGTTTATCCAATCGATAAAAACTTAAATTTTTAGGTTGAAATGTCGTCATACATAAATAAAAATCATGAAATAGTGAAAATATTTTGCTTTAATTAAAAAACTTTTTTATATAAATAAAAAAATTAAATAGCATTTCAATTCATTATTTCATTTTCAAATAAATAAACAGAAATATTAGTAAAAAAAATAAAGATATTAAACATAAACATAAAATCATCCTGTCAAACACGAAGTAATTTGTTTTTTCTATTCTTTGTGTTTTTCGCTTATTTTGACAGAGATGCCACTCCTTTACAATTTAAATAAATAGAAAAACAGATTTGTCGATATTAATTTAAATTCAATGAATTTAAGAAAACCTCAAATGATATTTAAGAATTGCTAACATAAAAATTGTTACATAAGTAAACGTAATTTTATGAGAATGTTATTTTTTATATATAAATTTTCACAATTTTTTTTGGATGAAAATTTGAAGTTTTTCAGAAAATAAAGATAACATTAAATTATTTTATTTAAAATGTTTGGGACTTTTCGTTTTTTGCGTTTTTCATCCCTAATTTGATTATTTATTATTATAAATTTATTCTCTATGTTTTCAAAATATGGCAATATTTTAAAAAAAAGTTGAGAGAGCTTTTTTTTTTGGTTATTATTTTGTTACTCCATCCGACCTATATGGCCACAATGAAGAAATATTTGGCCAGTTAAAAGAAACTATACAGCCATCTCCAATTAGCACGATTTAATGCATATAGCCACTCTACACAACCATTACCTTTGCAATGGAGGTTAGGGCGAGCTATTTAATTAGCAAAAACTAAATTAAACGAGAAGTTATGTCATATAACCGGAAACGCATGCATATAGGTATATAACCAAAATGCATGCCGATCAGCAACCACGATGACCAAAAAGCAAACACCGAAATAAATCCGAAATAATAGAAAAGAAGAAAACCAACCCAAAGAATTTGCTGAAATAATTTGGTATTAAGTGTAACAAATTGTTTACTTTTTCATTTACATTTATTATCAAGACTCAAACCGAGGTGGAGGGTATCAAAGATTCGGCACAGCCGAATTTAACACTCTTACTTGTTTTTTAAAAAATTGCCCAATTTCGTCCAATGCTGGACGTAGGGTGCATGTCCAAAAATATTAAAAATTTCGCTTACAACCATTCTTGAAGCATATTCTTTTAAAATATGTAGAAAAATATATACATGTTTTACCAAGGTTGTGAGAAAAAAGTGAAAGAATGAAGGGTATTTTTTGGCAAAAATTTGCAATTTTTAGAACCTGATTCAAAAAGTCAACTTTAAGATTTTGTGCTCACTAAACGGTTTGAAATAATTCAAAAAGTACTTCAACGTATATTTTTGAAAAGTACTGGCTATCGCCACATATTTTTAGATTTTTTTTTTTATCTATTTTAATAAAAATGTTATTTGCGAAAAACCAAGAAAGAATTTGGTGAAAAGTTCAAATGTTGATTTTTAAAATCAAATATTTTTTAAACCATAAGCGATAACTAGGTAGTATACGCATGTTTTTTGTTAATAATTTAATGGTTATTGGAAAAATTTTAAAAACATAAAAATCACTTCATATTTATAAAAGTTACAAGCTTTGAAAGCATTTTCCACCTCGAGGCGGTCGACTTTGGCACCCTGTAGCTCACCCTGTGTTACAACAGAGTATCTCAAAAATTAATATTTTGAAAGCCTATATCCTTGACTACAATCGCCTAGAATATACTATTCCAATCCAACCAATAGCTTAGAAGTTCCAGACTTATTACCACTTTTTTTTGGTTTTGAACCACTGTGAACCATCGGAATAAATGATTATGTGATGAATATCGGGCGATCGAGCATTGAAATTTCTTATGTGCTTAATAATGCATGTTGCAAAAACGGAAGATACTAGATTCCCATCAGTTTCATCCCAAACATAATTATCTGAAGCATGTGTGACAACATTATATATTGTGATATTATGTATTTGCAATTTCACTTGCCTGTAATTGAGGCACTAATTTAACAGCTTGCACATCCATGCAAAAAACTACACATAGTCCGAATTGAGCATTTTTGATGTCATTCTGTTTTTCTTCGCGCATTTTTTCTATTTCATCTCTATGTTTTCCATAATCTTCGTCGGACACATTACTATTTTTATGTGATACGCATAAATTGCATTGATCTTTTTTTGGTTTAAAAATCGAATAGTTCGACTCCTTTATTAATTCCGCAAAAATTGGATATGATAATATCATGCCGTTATTTTCCTTTTTCGATTCACAATCGTCGACATAAAGCTTGTAAATCTCCTGATATGTAGAAAAATTAGCTTGGAAATATAATTTTTGGTATCTTTTCGACAATAATGTGACTCCTTTTTTGATAACTCCGCTAGCCATTTTTGTAGAAAGGACCGTCGTTGTTCGTTGCGCTGTCCTCTTGTTGATGATCGTTTAGCAGACTTGCGCAAACTTGAAGATGTATCGGGACTGTCTTGTGAATGTTTACCACCATTATTAATCCAATTTCGAACCATTTTCATTAAGTCCTAGAGTTGAATGAAACATTTTGCGGCACACTTGCAATTGGCTTGAGTTATATCTCAATAAATATGTTTTTGTGTGATTTCGTCTTGAATTTTCAGTGCAATTCCTTTTTTTCTCAGAAATTTTTGTAAGACCAGAACAAGTTAAAAATTTCATTTCGAATAGCCTCTGTAAATTTTGAACAATTTCTTAATGCACTTTTTTCGTAATATTGTGATACACAAGACTCTCCAAGTTGCCTAGAAGGCTTTTGACAAATTTCCTTTTTTGATATACCCAAATACTGTTCACCTCTTTTTTATACCCTATACCACTATGTGGTTTGGGTATAATGACTTTGTGCTGCTGTTTCTAACAACCAAAAATATTTGACCTACACCCATCTTTAATTATACCGATCGAATCAGAATCACTATCTGATTCGATTTAACGATGTCCGTCCGTCCGTCCGTCTGTGTGTCCATGTAAAGCTTGTAATCAAACTGCAGGTCGCAAATATGAATATATTTTGACGAAATTTGGTATTTAATCTTTTATCGGCCATGGGATGAACGCTATTGAAATTGGTGAGAATCGGCCCATGTTTAGACCTAGCCCCCATACAAATGACCCCTATGAAATCAACATATATTGCCATAAGATCCAAATTATCATACGAATCTTAGTCAAATTGGGTTTGTAAATATATATTACATCCATTGATCAGTAGTCCAAAAATTACCCCTTTTGGACAACTCTTAGTTATAGGCACCATATAGAGCTGCTTCCCGATCTTCACTTAAATCTATCAAAAAACAAAAATATTGCACTGATTCTTCTCAAATTTTGTTTGTATATATTTTTGCAAAATACAAGAGACTTTACCAAACATGGTCAGGATCGGTTCATTTTTGGGCCTAGTCCCCATATAGATATAGCATCCGATATGAACTTTTTCATATCTGCAGCCGAAAAAGTTAATTAAAATCCAACTCAAATTTGGTTTATGCTTATTTTCTATATCCAGTTAGTTGGGCTTGAGAGATAGGGTCTCTTAACGCATGGTATAGGGTATCGTATAGTCGGTCTATACCGTCGATAATTTTCTTACTTGTTTTTTATTAACATTTTGCTTCCATTCAGATTTTTTCGCCACATTTTTCCTCTTACAAACATTATTTAAATTTTCCGTACCAGAATTCGTAATCTCACTTAAACTTTGTGCTGCTGTTTGTAACAACCAAAAATATTTGACCTAGACCCATCTTTAATTATACCGATCGAATCAGAATCACTTTCTGAGTTGATTTAACAATGTCCGTCCGTCCGTCCGTCCGTTCGTCCGTCCGACTGTGTGTCCATGTAAAGCTTGTAATCAAACTGCAGGTCGCAAATATGAATGTATTTTGATGAAATTTGGTATATAAGCTTTTATCGACCATGGGATGAACGCTATTGAAATTGGTGAGAATCGGTCCATGTTCAGACCTAGCCCCCATACAAAGTACCCATATGAAATCGACATAAATTGCCATAAGATCCAAATTGTCATATAGATCTTACTCAAATTGGGTTTGTATGCGTTCATTACATCCATTAATGAGTAGTCCAAAAATGATCCCTTTGACCCCATATAGAGCTGCTTCCCGATCTTCACTTAAATCTATTAAAAAACAAAAAGATTGCACTGATTCTTCTCAAATTTTGTTTGTATATATTTTTACAAGAGACTTTACCAAACATGATCAGGATCGGTCCATTTTTGGACCAAGTCCCTATATAGATATAGCATCCGATATGAACTTTTTCATATCTGCAGCCAAAAAAATTAATAAAAATCCCACTCAAATTTGGTTTTTGCTTATTTTCTATGTCCAGTTAGTTGGGCCTAAGAGATAGGGTCTCTAAACGCATGGTAAAGGGTATCGTATAGTCGGTCTAGACCGACTATAATTTTCTTACTTGTTTTATTTAAATTTTTTATGAAAAGAAGCTTTTTCCTATCATAATTATGGAGTGATACACAAAAACTACTTTCATGTGCACAAATTCTGACTGATAGACAAAAACTACTTTCATGTACACAAATTCGGGAAAGACTCTTTTTATTTAAAAACCAATACATCAGAAGTGAAAGCCAAAACTAACAACGAAAAATTTTCCATATATCACCATACAACAACATACTACATACATACATAATAATAATAATTTTTCGTATTTGGCTTTCATTGTATTTTTCACTTACGAAAAACACAAAAATTAGAAAAGCATTGATCTATGTATGCAACTTTATAAAAAATACTTTTAGAAAAGTTGTGTGTTTTAATATAAACCAAAAAATATGCATTCAACTTTAAATGAGTTGGGGCTTTTTCTTTCAAACAATTTTGGAAATGAGTTAGGGCTTTTTTTAATAACTGTAAATCCGTTATTCGTCAACATAGGAAACTGAATTTTTTAAGGGAGGTGTATTTGAGTTTTGTCTCCCAGAATATGTAATAAACTCGATTAAAAAAAAAAAAAAAAAAACGAGATACGACCTTTCTATATGAAGCCATCGATGTACTAAAATTATCGTAGAATAAAATATTTCTGCAACATTCTGCATTGGCCGGATCCATGGAACACCGTTTATCAACATATGTTTTGTTGCTGAACCATCACATTTTTTATATACACTTGTAGTCCTCTCTTGCTAAGCAGTTCCATTTTCAGTTTGCACATTCTCATTATATATGGTCCTTGCTCTTACTTGTTTCTTATAGGGCACCAAAAACTATGCATGATCGTGCTTCAAATTGCTGTTAATGTGATACCAACATGGCCCATAGTGACAATGGAGAAATTATGAAAAAGAAAGTAGAAAAACGAAAAATTTTGTTTTTAACCAAAATTTTTGGCCCCTTAACATACGCGTCCCATATTTGGTTTAAAATATTGCTTTAAAATATCGTATTTTCAGATCGATGTAACGGAAATCTTCTTTGTTAGTTAACATTTTGTTGGCAGACTTCATTACAATAATTCCAACATGTTAAGAGTTATTGACCAAAATTGATAAAAGTACCAAAACGCGTACTTTATTTTGTCCAATAATTTTTGGGGTTTTATACAATTTACGCTTAAGCCTCAAATCTTTGTATGTGTATTATTGTTATTATTATTATTTTTTTGTTATTGTTGTCAAAATCACATTATTTTGTAAATCGCTATATGTTTATTATTCATAAATATATCTCGTATGTATTCTTGTTACCCTTTTTATTACAATTGTAAATTGTACATGAGTTTTGTCATTCAAAACTTGGGAAAAACAAATAAAACAATAGTTTATTTTCGAAATATTATTCACAGTACGTTAACCCAGCTTTCTACGAAATTAAGTAATCAATTTAGTGATTCAATTTAATGTTAAAAATAATATAAAACTACTCGTATAAGTTAGTTGGCTTCGTTATTGAAAGAGATAATAAATGAATTTATATACAACGAAATTCTTAAACAATTTTTAAGACCTACACCACTCTGTGGTCAGGGTGAAATGAGATTGTCCTAATTTTTGTAACTACAAAAAATATTTGAACTAGACCCATGTTTTTGATTAGATTTAGTGATGTCCGTCCGTCCGTCCGTCCATCTGTCTGTCTGTTAGTCCATCTGTCTGTCTGTCTGCCGATTTGTTTTTTGTGTTGGAGGTGCGGAATCTTCGGAAGATACTTTCAGCCCGTGCTGAGCGTATGTACGATTCACCAAAGATGCCTACCTGCTAAATCAATACTCCCCGTCCACAATCCCTAGTACCTACTATCCTAGGTATAACTTCGCGGGGGCGGTCAGCTATCACAGCTGTTCTCCATCTCCTCCTATGTCATTTTTTTTTCAAAAGTGTGTCTCCAATAGGGCATTGCGGATCTTACCTGATGATCACAGTGAGTCGTGCACCATTCTAATGAATTTATTGACTGCAATCCAGTAGTATCACGTTCACAATGTTCTCGACTGCCAAACCGTGGGCACATGAATACCACGTGCTACGGATTTTCCTGCTTACTAGGGTACTGTTGGCACCTACGTGAGCTATCATGTCCAAAGTAGCTCCCATAACTTCCGTGATTAGTGAGGAATTGGGTTAGGTTATAGTTAACCTCTCCGTAGCAAAGATTTTTAGGTCCACAGACCGTTAGAAGAATTTTCTTATGCTTTTTCCAGTTTTTCACGAAATTACCACTTTCAACTACTCATCTGAATTGGCGGAATTTCGTTCCCTGCCTCGTATATCTCTAATGGTGCCTTTGCCGCTGTGTCTATGGGTATGATTCCCGATGCGACGGTAGCTGCATCCGAAGATATTTTGCGATACCCGCAACACATTCTTAAACAGTTTCTTCTAAAGATGGACACCCTGTCCTTCTTAGCTGTATTTTTGCTACTCCGTAAAGTAGAATCAATTTCTTAATAGGCTCCGATGAGGCTATTTCGCAACTGCCGACTTAAATCTTTACGGAGTGGCTGTCTGTCTGTCTGTGTATCCTTATAAATCTCGTAATCCATACCTCATCAACTTATTCCTATTGTAAATACTAATTTTATTGAAAACATAACTAGGTATTTAATTATTTACTAAAAATTATAGCATTTTCATACAATTTCCCAGGTAGTTTAGCTCGAGTAGATGGTATAAGAAAACATCTCAGAGCAAACTGTTGGGGCAATATTTTGTACGAAAAATTAGACTAATAATATCAATATTATATATCCACGAGAACACACAAACATTCCAGCAAGTGCAAATAGGCAAGGCACCACCTTGGACCTATTCTTAACGAATTTATCCACTATACTGTCTCTTGCAATAGTATTAAACGGCCTAAGCTCCGATCATCTAACGGGTAAAATCTCATTGACCAGTTCCTACAAAAGCTCAACAATTTTTAACTAAGACTTCAATAATGCCAACTGGACCGGATCGTATAGCAGCACTGGTGCTGAAGCAGTGCTCTTCAATGCTAGCCAGTCCATTGGCCAACCTTTTCAGCCCTTCCTACCGTGCGGAAGTCTTTCCCTCTGGCTGGAAAGTTGCTAATGTCCAACCAATCCCTAAAAAGGGTGCGGCTACTAATCCTGAAAATTACCGTCCAATCTGCTTTGCACTCTCAAAGGTGATGGAGAGCATGATCAATTTCCATCTTGTGAACTACCTAGAGGCCAACTCACTTCTTAATGATCGACACTATGGCTTCCGTAGAAATCGCTCCACGGGAGACCTGTTAGCTCTACTTTCTGAGCGCTGGTGTCGATCCATTCGCAATTTTGGCGAAAGTAAAGTGGTTGCTCTGAATATTTCCAAGGAATTCGATCGTGTATGGCACGGTGCATTGATATCAAAGCTTATTGCATTTGGGGTCGGTAATGACTTCTCTCGATTTATATCGAGTTTTCTCAGAGACCGAACAATACGTATTGTTACTGATGGGGCTCATCTAATGAGTTTCAGTTTAATTCAGCGGTACCCCAAGGTTCCGTTCTTTCTCCTTCTCTTTTCCTTATCTTTATGAACGACCGTCTTGGTCAAACTTTTAATTCTATATACTCTTTCGCAGATGTCTGCAAAAGGCAGACAACGAATGACACACTCAATCAAGACCTCCGAGTGAGGTAAAGCGAATAAGGTTGATTTTAATGCGCTGAAGACTCAATGTTGTATGTTGACCCATAGGGCTTTGGAATCAACAATTTCATCTATATATATATGGGTGGTATATGTTTTGAGGAATCGGATACTCTTGATGTTCTAGGCATGAGAATTCAATGTGATGTTCGATGGAACCAGCATGTTTTTCAAGTGTCGAAAGAAGCATTCAAGTTACTTGGTTTTCTAAACGGTGTAAAAATTACTTCACTCCTTCTGATCTCCTTAAAATCTATACCACTTACATCCGACCGAAACTGGAATACAACTCCCATATATGGGCAGGAGCTTCAAAGTCTATTTTGGAGCTACTGGACCGTGTGCAAAGGAGGGCGTTGGGGCCCATCAATGACAGTATGGTATACAACTATATTGATTCATTGGAACATCATCGGAATGTGGGTTGTGTAGCACTGTTCTATAGATATTACCATGGGAAATGTTCTTCTGAGATTAGCGAACTTATTCCAAGTGCCCGAGTTTCGGTTCACTCTACCCGCTTCTCTAGTATATCACATCCGTTTGTAGTCTATTGTCCAGTTGACCGCACAACGCATTACAGAGAGAATTCGTTTATCAGTCGAGCAAGCCGTATGTGGGATAAACTCGCGGCAGAGGTCTCTCCTGAGAGTTATAATCTAATAAAAGTTAAGTCAAATATCCACAAACACTGCTAACTCTCTCCTCCTTCCCATAACAATGCACTGCATTTGTAGCACCCAGCACTTGAAATTCTAGGAAAATTTTTTTTTCATTCAATTTAAATATTTGTTGAAAACACAGAAGATATGTCTATAATATTAATAGGCAAGGCGATTTCTTGTGACCGATGTAAGTTACACAGTTTTACCCCGATTTTGACAAAAAAATTTATCATTTGAAAGGTATTTCTTTTTAGTTGTTACCTAGATTTACAGATTTTCATTGTCTGGAATATTTTTTGGAGGTATGATTGTTTAAAGTTGCTACTAACACATACATAAAACTATACAATGCTATATGTGTTTTTATTAAATTTCTTAATGTATTTGTGTTAATGTGTTGAGTTTGGTTTCTTCATTTAAAATGAGTTGAATTGTGAAGCATACCTTCAGGGTCTTTATTAAATCGGTCTATGCCGACTATACGATACCCTATACCATGTGTGTAGAGACCTTATCTCTCAGGCCCAACTAACTGGATATAGAAAATAAGCATAAAGCAAATTTGAGGGCATTTTTATTAATTTTTTTGGCTGCAGATATGAAAAAGTTCATATCGGATGCTATATCTATATGGGGACTAGGCCCAACAATGGACCGATCCTTACCATGTTTGGTAAAGTCTCTTGTATTTGGCAAAAATATATACAAACAAAAGTTGAGAAGAATCAGTGTAATATTTTTGTTTTTTGATAGATTTAAGTGAAGATCGGGAAACAGCTCTATATGGGGCCTATGACTAAGAGTTGTCCAATAGGTATCATTTTTGGACTACTCATTAATGGATGTAATAAACGCATACAAACCCAATTTGAGTAAGATCTATATGACAATTTGGATCTTATGGCAATTTATGTCGATTTCATAGGGGTCATTTGTATGGGGGCTAGGTCTGAACATGGGCCGATTCTCACCAATTTCAACAGTGTGCATCCTATGGCCGACAACCAATTATACACCCAATTTCGTCAAAATATATTCATATTTGCGACCTGCAGTTTGATTACATAGACACACAGACGGACGGACGGACATCGTTAAATCGAATCAGACAGTGATTCCGATTCGATCAGTATAATAAAATAAATATTTTTGGTAGTTACAAACAGCAGCACAAAGTCATTATACCCGAACCACATAGTGGTATAGGGTATAATCAATGAATTATCAAAAGTGAATGGCGTTATTTGAACGTCGTTTGTATTTTGTTGGTTCGGTTTCACGTATTAGAGTCAAGCATGGTTTTGTCCCAAAATCTTTGATAATTTCTTTCAATTTTCATTAAATATTGGTGAGCACGCTCCCCTTGTTCATCGCTCACCGCACCTAGGTTTTGTGGAAAATCATCTAAATGCGAACGAAGAGAACGCATTTTGAGTAACATTCGTGCACCTAATTCGATAATTTTTCACAAATTCAGCAACAATTTGTCTGTAGTTTTCACTCTTATTGTTTCCAAGAAAATTGTTCACGATGCTCTTGAACGATTTGCATTCTGCATATTCTTTCTCCAATAAACATTGTGAAAAATTGTCATCATTCAATAGCTTCCAGATCTGAGGACATATGAAATTTTAGGAAAAGCCGTTAACCAATATTCAAATGCTGCACCATCTTTGTCCAGAGCCTTGACAAAGTTCTTAAAAAGGCCCAATTTTATGTGCAGCGGCGGAAGAAGAACGTCAATTGGATTAATTAATGGTTTATTTGATATGTTTTGTTTTCCTGGTGAATACTCAGTTCTTTTTGGCCATTCTGTTCTCAAGTAATGATGACATGTAGCGCGACTATCACAAAGAACAAAGGAAACAACAATATTTGTGAAACCTCCTTGCATAACAGTCAACAGATTAACTTACAGCTATTTACGATGGTCTATACTATATATACAAGGAAATTTATATTACACAGCTAAAGGTCACCACAGATCTTCCATTTATGATCGTTGTATTTGAGTAATCGCAAAATTTCAGTCATTGATTCGTAATTATCCTTTGTATTAATGGCATGAGCAATTGGTATGGATGGTTTTTCATTCCCATCATGCAAAAAAGATCCTTTAAACTGTACTTAGAGCCATCAATAAATAATCTCCATTCAGTTTTATCATATGGCTGGTTCATTTTTTGAAATAAACCATCAACATCAGTACAGTATAGAATAGAGTGTTTCTTTTCAAAATATCCAGCCAATTCCAAGCTTCTATCTCTATAGATTGTTACTTTTGTCCCAACTGCAAGATGTTTCCACTGCTGCATGCGTAATTCTGCGTCTTGCTTCGTTAAATGTAAATCCCGAATTAGATCATTCAAACTACCACTGCTGATGAAAGATGTTTCGGACTCACTGCTCGTAGCACTGGAAATGACTGGTAACGGATCATTTGGTGGAGGTTGAACTGGTTTGGAAACCGATGGGACATTCTTGTAAGTAATATTTTTTCGATTTTTTATATTGAATCCAGCAACTTTTGTTAAACAGAAATAACAATCGGTTTGGTGGTTACTTGACTCTCTCCAAAGTATTGTTTTGGTAAGTATCTTAATATGTTTGAATTATTTATATTAGGTAATAATTGTCAGAAGTGTTTTTTGCGGTGGTACTTATTTTAGACCACCAGGAGCTTACGTTTTTTTTTAACCCTACGATTCATAACCGGGTACCCGTGTACCTTTTTGACTTTAAAGTGCTGCTGTGCCTATAATTTTTGAGATATGGACATAAAACTCCGAATCATGAGAGATTTTGGCTAAACTAAGATTTAAATACGAAAAAATTCAAAATATTTTCAATACTTTCCTTAAAAAATGATTTTAAATGTTTTACCCCCATAAACACACAACCGGGTCCCGGGTACCCTAATGCATTTCCTATGTAAATGCCTGACATGTAAATGAAAAAACGTTTTTTTGTGTTGTTTTTATTGGAAATAAATGTCTTTTTTATTTATTTTATCATATTTTATATATATTATATTATAATTCATCCGAATCACTATCGTTGTTATTGTGGCAATTGTAGCATTTAGTAATTGTTATGGCGTGCTCATCGCATATCGGCGTGCTACATATGCTGCAATTTTTTCTAGTTTTTCTTCTGCGCTTATTTGGAAGAAGGTTGCACATGTAGCACACGCCCGTATGTACTTTTCTGCCCCTTTGTCGTGCTGACGGAGATGTTGACGGACCTGCAGCACAAAGCACACTCTCCAACGGCCTTCCGATGATGCTTTCAATTGCATTTTTTGTTGAAAATTGGCGCACGCTTTGCACATTTGAAATTCTATTTTCTATAACAGGAATGCACAGGTTTTCTGCCAGTTGACGCAGGAAATTCTTCCTGAGCGTCGTGGTGTATCGTGCAGTTGGATTATTTCCATAATATATGATGTGTGATGCAGATGCGCTCACATCAATGATGTTATAGAAAAATGCCATCGGCCATCTTCTTGTTTGTCGCTGGGTCGTGTATTCTTGGAGCGTTTGGTCCATTACGTCCACCCCACCTTTTGTTTGGTTATAAAAATTTATAATTTCTGGTTTCCCATTCTCGTCAATTTGTGCATCATCATGCATACTAGAAAGAAGGATGACCGAGTTGGACTTCCGCTGCTTATATGAGAGCAGTGTTACGTTGTCGTAGAAGCCAAATAAACTTGAACCAACGTCTTTTTTTGTCTTCTTTCATCTCCGCAGGGATGTAAGCTTTGTTGCGGCGGAGTGTACCCACAATGCTGAGCTTTTCTACTTTTAGTTGCCTAGCCAACGGCAGCGTCGTAAAAAAATTATCCATTGTTATATTTCGTCCGCTACCGTAGTATGGCCCAACTAAATCTCTCACCACTCTTTCGCCAACACCAACTTCACGACCAGTTTCTTGTTTGCCAGTATATATTTGGCCATGAAGCGGATATGAGTTTTTGGCATCGCAAATCCACCATACTTTTATGCCATATTTTGCTGGCTTCGAGGGTATATATTGGGTGAATTTGGTTCTACCACGGTATGGATATAATTGTTCATCAATGGTCAAATATTCTGATGGCACATAATATCTGGCAAGATTTGCATTGAGCATTATCCAAATATCGCGAATTGGCGCCGCTTTGTCTTGACGCTGCCGCTCTACCCGTGTTCTGGGGTCGTCAAACCGCATAAAACGCAGCAAATCGAAAAACCTGTTTATTCCCATGGTGGCGCGGAATATTGGGTGAGCCTGTGACGTCCACAAATCTCTCGCGTTTTCGTCATTAGAATGATTTGTGCCAGCCATCAAAATCATTCCAATGAACGCATAAATTTCGTTGATTGTCGTGTCTTTCCACTTCAACTGACGTCTATTGGGATTCGCTTCATTGTACGCATTATATGTGGCATGCGCTTTTCTATTTGTGTGGCGCACTATTATATCCACCATTTCCACTGTGAGGTATGATTTGAAACACTACAAAGGCGTCATATTTTCAGTAATCCGCGCTGGACCACAGCGGTCTCTGAATATATTGTGGCTTCGCACTTGTTGGCAACTACGTGGTGTTCGCTGCCATTGTGTGCCGTCACGTGCAGTCATGTAGTCTGCTGGGTTTGTTGTTGGTGCATCTTCTTGCATATCATCATCTTCACTTTCATCATCAAAGAAAATTTCCTCTGGTGCGTCAATAGCAGCTGCAATTTCGTTTGCGTTGTCAACATTCAAATCTTCATTCTCTGATTCCGAAACTTCGCCAGTATAGGACACATTTCCTTCATTTTGGTCTTCCACAGGGTCCACTTCAAGGTCCTCATCTTGAGTCGCTTCCTCAAATAAACGTTGAATATATGTGCTTCTTGCTTCATCACTCAAATTCCAGTATTCCCTTGTAGACAAATATCGGTCGTTGCGGCTCATTTTTCACCAACTTCACTGTTCAAATATTTAACACAGACTGGCGAAGCAAATGAAATATTTCAATTTTACGACACAAATGAACATCTGCTATCTAATTCAAAAGCAATTAAGCAAGTAGGTACCGAAAATAAGCAAAATAAGCAAATAAACAACCCTTACATAAAACCAGTTTCTGCCCACTTGTGTCGCTTTAGGTACTTATATACGAACAGAAACCAGTTTTTTTTTTTCCAAATATCAAATTTGTACAGTTGAGAACGCAAAATATAATCAACAACAAAAATATTTACAGGAAAATATTATTTTATTTCAATAAACGCAAAACAACCTACTTCGGGTACCCGGGTACCTGGTTATGAAATTAAAGGAGTTTTGCTGGTTATGAATCGTACGGTTAAATTTTCATGAAAAATAAACTTTATTTCGTGTAGAGAAAATATGTGCCGACAGAATTTAACTCAGGACGATATAATTGGAGTGCTGGATGAAATCGGGCAGATGCATTTGGATTGTGTGGAAATACCGTCGGATTTTGAGTCTATTCAAGACAACTTGGAAGATAATCCAGATTCACCCAATAATATTTACACAGGATTTAATTGGGACGACGACATTCCACTGTCCCATATTTCAACCGCAGCAACGGAAATAACTTCTCCATGTTCGGATTTTTTAAGGGAACACGGTTTGACTCCGTATGTTCAGAAGGTTGCAGCAAAAACTCCATATAACATCTTTAGATTATTGTTTACGGACAATCTTATAGATCACTTGGTCTTCCAAACGAATTTATATTGCCAACAACGAAGCATTGCAAATGCAGTTATTTTTGACAATTAATTTGCTGATGGGGATAAAAAATACCCAAGTTATAAGGATTACTGGTCAAGTAATATGCTTTTGCAAGGCAGCTATATAATTCGTATATGAGTTTCAAACGTTTTGAATTTCTTATGTTTTCTTTTTCATATTAACGACAATTCCGTAATACCACCGAAATCTAGTAGCTCCCATGACAAACTTTATAAACTACGTCTTGTTTTCAATTCACTAGCAGAAACTTTTACAAAATGTTTGCATCTTTCTGTGGAGATAGCCGTTGATGAGTCGATGATTAAATTCAAAGGATGCAATTCCTTGAAGCAATATATGCCTAAAAAACCCATAAAAAGATGCTATTTAGTTTGGGTTTTAGCCGACAAAAATGGTTATTGCTATAAATTTTACATATATACTGACTAAACAGATGGCGCCGTACTGTGGTCAATATTTTGAGATAGCGGCCAAAACTCCTTTTGGTTTTTGTTCTCCGATTTTAAAGTTATTAGACTCATATTAGACCTCGGGAGCCAAAAAATTAGAACTCTATTTCAACTATTTCACTGAGAACAGGGTGGTCCAAAATGGGCTTTTTCAGAATTTAGTAAATTTATGATATTTTTAGTTAATTTTTAAAGTTTAAATGATCATAACATAAGATTTTTGGACGAAATAAATTTTGTGTTGTAACTTAACTTATTTCCTATTACTGGTAAAAAAAATTGAAGCTCTACTATTTTCAGAACAATTTAAATTTTTTTTTAAAAAAGGTCAAATTTCTCGGAAATTTCCTACTTCATAGAGCACAACTCCTGTGAGTCAAGCTGAGTCAAAACACAAATTTATTATTTTGTAGTCCGAACTCTCCCCTACATTCCTATACATGTCCATGCATCGGGACTGCACTTTTTGAGCTACAGCAATTTTTTTGACCCAAGGTAAGATATTCGGTACAAATGCACGTCATATTTTTTGAGAAGATATTTGTATGTGAAAGTGGCTATTATGCATATATTTTGATGAAATTTTGTACAAGAGTTCTTATTGACCCAAAAAATAATTCTGTTGAAATTAGGAGAAGTTGGCCCAAATTTGGACCTAGTCCACATAGAAGGGTGTATCAAAATTTTGACAAAAATGACAATAGAACTCTCAAATTATGTGGTATCTGGCAATTCATTTGGAAAAGGTAAAAAAGATTTTATTGCCATCTAATATTACACAACTTAAATACGTGAAAATTGCAAATAAATTTAAAACCAATGGAAATAACTGGTAAAACCAACCAAAAACCAAGATCATGTTGAAACTTCGAGCAATAGTATATTAATCCATGCATTCATTTTTTTTTCTTCATTAATGTTTAAACAATGGCTAAATTCAGTTATAGTGTTCTATCTGATATATATTTTGAACGGAAAGATGAAAACGACATTATTGTACATATAATGAATAATCCATTCTTCAAAATATGCGTCAAACAAGAAATTAAAATTCATAACTTAAAAATAAAAATTTTTTTAAATACGGTACAATCAATGTTCCAGAAACAAGAAATTGTTTTACTCACGCAACCAAGAATGGCTAAGAAATAAACTTATTTTTAAAAAGCCATCAGTAACTACCACGGAAACTGGAAAAGGTGGTCGACCAGCAAAGCCAATTGATAATTGTAGTGAAAGATCACGAAGACGCAAGCTTAAACATATCAATGAAGAAGTTTCTTGTAGCATCATAAAGGATTCATTTCTGCATCAAATTCAACCATCGAAAACTAAAAAGGGTCAAATTGCTATCATTGAAAAAATAGTGGAAGCAAGCCCCAGACGCACAAAAAAGATTTTAGAAAGTATGACGACACCAACTGAAGAAAATAAATTTAGTCCAGAAGAAGCATTTGCACTATTTTTGGATTTGAAAATGACTAAAAACCAATATACAGAATTGCGGAAGCGAACCAATGAAAAAAATTGTGGAATTTTTCCATCATATCGAGATATAGTTTCTGCCAAAAAAGATTGCTTACCTTCACCAACTGCTATTAGTGTAACTTCAAGTTCAGCTGAAATAAAATTGCAGGATCTTCTTGAACACACTGCAGAACGATTATTAAAGACATTTGATGCTGACTATTTAAAGAAGTTTAAAAATTGCAGCATGACTTTAATTTCTAAGTGGGGATGTGATGGGTCCTCTGGCCAGAAACAATACAAACAATGTAATGCGGAAAATTCATCAGATGCCAATTTATTCATGATTTCTTTCATTCCAAAAAGCAATTATGGCTTTAATCAATCTCCGAAAGTTGAAAAAAATGCCATCAAATTTCATGAGCTAGTTTTCTTTAGCTCAAAAGTGGTATGGGGTATTTGCTATTTCTTGGCGAGGTTTTATTCGTTTTTGAAGTTTTATAGCTTTTTGAAGGTATAATTTTATAGTGATCTAGAATTATATAACAACTTGTAGGAAGAATTAAGCTATAGAACGAAATTTTCGTAATATATGTAAAAAAGTCATATTTTCCCCATATAAACACACCTTAAATTTTCAATCGCGTTGAGGCACGATTAAGTGTTTTTTTATTGGCCCAAAACTTTGTATTTCCCAGGTTTTTTGCTATCCGCATATTTCTAGGGGGTGAGACCGAGAGTTTGAATACTTTTGTTTTCCCTCCATATAATGAAGGGCCTAGTGGGCAATCTATAGGTACTTACCGTCAACGTTTCAGAACGATTATTAAAGACATTTGATGCTGACTATTTAAAGAAGTTTAAAAATTGCAGCATGACTTTAATTTCTAAGTGGGGATGTGATGGGTCCTCTGGCCAGAAACAATACAAACAATGTAATGCGGAAAATTCATCAGATGCCAATTTATTCATGATTTCTTTCATTCCATTACGTTTAACAAAAACTTATATCAGTGGTGGATTTACGCCTAGGCCCATGAGGCCCAGGCCTAGGGCGGCATAATTTAAAGGGCGCCAAAATTTAAAGGTAAAATAATATAAGGGCTATTTAAATTCGAAAATTGATTTGGCCCAGTTTTGCTTTAAACGAGTACGAAATTTCTATTTAATTATATTAAATAATTCAATTATTGAATTTACTTTCTTATTAGTAATTCGACTTAGAGGGTTATCGATTCTGACCACAGATTTAATAAAAAAAAAAAATAAAATAATATTCTTAAAAAATCTGTGTACCTTAACTTTATTTTAAAATCGCTAGATTTGACGGGAAAATAGCGAAATTCCCATCACTGCTCAGAAGGTTTTAAAGAATAATTAGGTGATTTCCCTTTTCAATAATTATCTATGAAAAATAAAAATGTGGGTGTTATTTATTTTGAATATGTGTGGCTCATTCTAATTGATAGTGTTCACATACCTATACAAGTATCAACATCTTTTTGTGTTTCTGCAATTCTAATCTATTGTTTTTTTTTAATATGAGTGCCTATCGGAAAAAACTCAGCGGTGCTGAATATCGTAAAAAAAAGACTGAACAAAATACAAAGGTAGATAATTTACTAAAAAAAACACCAAAAATATCTACTTTTATGACAAATTGTTTGACAAAATCCTTTGATAATGAACAACAACCATCATGGGCATCTAAAGTAAGTATTTCGTACTAATTATCGTGCTTTTTTTCAATTGAATAAAAAGTTTTATTATAACTAAAAAAATTGTGGTTGTTGAAAAGTAATATTTTATTTAGCAGGACTTAGAACGGACTTTAGCACAAGATATCGAAGAAATACATTCAAACTCTTCTTCAACAACCTTATTAAGCGACAATTTAATTCGAACAGATGTTATAAAGATTGATAGTGATCCCTTTTTGTGGAATTTAAATGAAGAAACACGGGAATACATAAGTACAAACGGTACGCCACCAAATAACATCACAAATTTCAAAAATTCCAAAAACGTTTACAATGATAAAACTAGGTATTGTTCCAAAAACCTATTTCAACGTACTTTAAAAAACGGAGAAATTCAACGCCGTGAGTGGTTGATTTATTCAGAAACTAAAGGGTCTGTATTTTGTGTTCTTTGTTTGTTATTTGGTAGAAGTGGTGAAATTAATGCTTTTACCGGCGAAGGGTTTAGTGACTGGAAAAACTCAAATGCACGCGTTGAAGCTCACGAAAATTCAGATTTTCATAAAACTAATGTTTATCATATAAAAGCTCGAGCAGTAGTTCAAGGCCGTGTTGATCAAAGTCTAATTAAACAGCTAGATGAAGAAATTTCGTATTGGAGAAAAATTTTATACAGAATAATTGCAATTGTTAAATCACTAGCAATGAGAGGACTGCCATTTCGAGGACATTCAGAACAAATTGGAGATCTACGAAATGGAAATTTCTTAGGAACAGTAGAGCTTCTTGCCGAGTTTGATCCATTTTTATCTGAGCATTTAAAATGTTGTGCGCACCCTGGGAGTGGAAAAACGTCGTACTTATCTAAAACATTCTACGAAGAAATTATAACCTTGATTCGAGATAAAGTATTACAACACATTTCTACTGAAGTGCAAATGGCTAAGTATTTTGGTATCATTGTAGATTCTACGCCTGACATTGCACATGTCGATCAGCTTGCTATAATTATTAGATATGTACGTGAAAATGGTGAAACCGTTGAAAGATTTTTGGAATTTTTACCAAATACTGGTCACAAAGCCAAAGATATTGAAAATGCCGTGTTAAACTCTCTAGAAAAAAATGGTTTGGACATAATGAACTGCCGTGGTCAATCTTATGATAATGCAAGTAATATGTCAGGTATATATTCAGGACTCCAGGCTAGAATTAAAACAATAAATCCTTTAGCAGATTACGTGCCTTGCGATGCCCATTCTTTGAATTTCGTAGGTACTTGTGCAGCTGAATCTGTACCCGAAGCAGTAGAATTTTTTTTCACTTTGCAAGAACTTTATAATTTTTTTACAATATCTACACATCGTTGGGAGATCTTGGTGCAGCGGACAAATTTAAGACTCAAAAGTCTATCTCAAACTCGCTGGTCTGCTCGACATGATGCATGTTATGCTTTAGAAAAAGAGTGGTCTGCAATAATTGATGCATTAAACTTTATTGCAGAAAACAAAGACGAGAAAACGACTAAACGATCTGAAGCTATTGGATTGCAAAGAAAATTACAGCATCTAGAAACAGCTATTCTAGTCATTGTTTGGAATGTAATTTTAGATCGTTTTAATGCTGCTAGTAAGAAACTTCAGGGATCTCACGCTGATTTGTCATCTGTTATCCAAATTTATGGTTCCCTAGCATCATTTCTTCAGGATATGAGAAATAAATAATTTTCTGAATTCGTAGAAAAAGCCAAAAAGTTATCTGGAGTTCAAGATTATTATCATTATGACACTCGTCGCAGAAAAACAAGAAAACTTCAGTCAGATGAATCACGGGTAAATGAAAGGGCACCATTTTGTGGAAAAGAAAATTTTCGTACAAATATTTACTATCCCATTTTGGATACTCTGAGTGTACAGTTATCCGAACGTAAAAACGCATACGAAAAACTTTTTGTAAACTTCCACTTTTTTGATAATATGTCTAAAATAGATACAAATGAGTTAAAAAGTCACGCAAATAAACTCGTCAAAAAGTATCCTGATGATTTAGAAGAGACATTAGCAAATGAATGCATTCATTTACATTATCAACTCAAAGATTTATTGGCAAATACTGAAGATGTGCGCTCTGATGTTTACCCCAATGTATACATAGCTTTACGAATTTTTTTGAGTATCCCTGCTACAAACTGTTCAGCAGAAAGGTCATTTTCCACCCTTAAAAGAGTAAAAAACTATCTACGGGCAAGTATGGGCCAAGATAGACTTAATGCCCTTGCATTATTGTCTATTGAAACCCAATTAGTGCAAGAAACAAACTTTGAAGAATTAGTTGACGTTTTTGCCCGATCAAAATCCCGAAAAACTAAATTAACAAAATAAGCGCTGAATGAAAAAACTCAATAATATATTTTTAAAAAAATAGTATTCTTATTAAAAAGTTACTTATATTTTTCATAAAAACTTTTGCTTTTCTTTTTGTCTGGATATAAATATATGAATTTTATTTTAATTTATTTTATTTAAACCTCAAATTTTGAAAGAAAATTATAAAATTTGGAGTTAATTTTTTTTAAAAACATACACTTCATGTGTAAAATTTTATAAATTTTTTGTAATATAAATATAAGCAAATATGTATGAAAATAAGACAAATGTATAAAAAATAAGACTTATATGACACTGCTTTGAATTGGCCAAAATATAAGATTAATTATATGTGAATTAAAAAAAAACGTATATATAGTATGTATGTATCTAAATTAATAAAAATTGATACACAATAATTTAATTATTAAAAAATTGTATATTTTTTTTTTTTTTTTTTGATAATCACTCCTATTTTATCAAAAAGGGCGGCATATTAAAGAGTGCCTAGGAAAGGAGCAGGCCTAAATCCGCCTCTGACTTATATTGGTTCAGAGCCGTCAACTAGTAGAGCTGCAGAGATAGATGTATGGAAGAATGAAATTCCCTCGTCAACAAAATTTTGTAGACCAATAAAGTTTGCTTACAAAAAGGAGACTCAAGATGTCATAGATGAAGAAGTTCGAAAAATAAATGATCAAATTAAAGAACTTCAACCAGTAACATTTAAATTTGATGACCAAGACATTGAAGTAAATTTTAAAATGTGTCTCACAATGATTGATGGAAAAGTTGCACAAGCTTTAACCAAAACAAAGTCATCGTCAAGCTGCACCATATGCCAAAAAACATCAAGTCAATTGAGCCAACCACCAACACAAGACGATAGTTTTAATGAAGCATATGAATTTGCTAGAATTCGTTTTATGGAGCATATTCTTAAATTGGGATACGATTTGGAATTTGGCCCGTTAGGAGAAACAACAAAGAAAATTTGGAAAAAAGAAAGCAAAAAAAAAAGATATTCAAGAAAAATACCGTGAGATAGGCCTTATAATTGACCAGTCAAAGCAAGGAGAAGCAAATTCTAATGATGGAAACACAGCAAGGAGATTTTTTTCCGATCCAGAAACAACAGCTTCTATAACTGGAGTAGATTATGATTTAATACGACGATTCCAAATCATATTACAAGTTATAGCATGTAGCAAAACGATAGATGCAAAAAAATTTGGTCAGTATGCTAATGAGACAGCAACCCTATATAACCAAAAATATTCTTGGAGACATATGCCAACCACAGTTCACAAAAATTTGTTCCATGGGGAACAAATAATTCAGCACAATATGCTTCCAATTGGAGATCTCTCAGAAGAAGCCCAAGAAAAAAGGAACAAAGACTACAGATTCTTTCGCGAGCACAATACAAGAATAATTTCCAGATATTGTACTAATGAAGATCTTATTAATATTTTGTTGTGCACATCAGACCCATGTATGTCCAGTATTCGACAAAAATGGAAATCAACCTCATTAGAGTTAGATGAAGAAGCTAAACAACTACTGCAAAATGAAAATCAAAGCTATTTGGAAGAAATTTTTACTAATATTGCTTAATTAATACTAGTTTAAAGATTATAATTTGTTTCTAATTTTAGTATAAATTTTTATTAATACATTTAAATAAAATATATGTGCACTTTAAATCAATAGTAAAAGTTTACTTAAAATTTTATCGATGTTGTGTTCTGTATATAATATATCCAAATGGTATTGATATTGTTGGGAATTTCAGTGTTATTTTTCAGTTTAGTCCTCACAAGAATTAGCTTTCTTCCAAAGAAAACCAACCTTTGGCCCCTGTGAATATTGAGACTAAATAAATGTCAGGGGCCAAATGTTGGCATTTTCTGCCCAAAATTAAGTTTAGGAATAATAAATAAGTATTGGTTGTAAAATACGATTGAAGAAAATAAGAAATTATAAAAAAAATACCTATTTAAAATGTCAAAATATTCAACTTTTACATGGAAACTGAACAAAAAATTAAAATGCATTTTTAACTCCAAATTACTTACGTTCCTATCAGTCGATTTTTACGTTTGAACACGCAAATTGAAGTTTAAAGTCCCTCCTATTGAACAAAACAAATTGCGTAAAAAAATACCAATCCGGTCAAAAGTTATAGAGTTTTGACCGCTATCTCGCGAAATTGACCACTGTGCGCCGCTAGATTGGGTATTTCGACCACTGTGCAAGGGAAGCAAATCCTCTAAACTTTCCGGAGCATAGGCGAGCGAAGAGACATTTTTTGTGTCCTAAAATGTGGAAGAAACAGTGACAGAAATCACTACAAAATACCTAATGAAAAAGTTTTTGGAAAAGGTCCATAAGATCATAAGTAGTGATTAGAATTACAAAAATTATCTTTTTTTTTAGCATTAATATAATTTCCATATAATAGAACAACTCAAAACTCTTTCTTCGATGGTTTCCTTATTATTACACTAAGATTTGTTTTCATGAGTTCGATCAAAATCCTTATTCAACTTTTTAACAACTAAAATAATACTCTATCCGAGCGAAATGTTAACAACTTTTTTTTTTCTTAATAGTTTGCTAGATCCAAAGTCATTTTTTTAGACATATCTATAATATTAATAGGTAAAGCGATTTCTTGTGACCGATGTTTTGTTCCACAGTTTTCTCCCGATCTTAACCAAAAGCATTTCATTTGAAAGGTATTTCTTTTGAGCTGTCCACCAGATTTACATACTTTTATATTTTTCAATTTTTTGTTAAGTTATGCTCATTTAAAGTTCCTACTAACATATACATAAAATTATACAGTGCTATGTATATCTGTTTTTATTAATTTTGTTAATGTATTTGTCATACACAATAATAATTGTATTGAATTGAAAAATAAATTTCGACATAAACCACAAACAACCGACATTTAAAATAATTTATTAAATTTAAAAATAAAATTTCCTCGAATTTGCATTTGAATTTCAAGGGCTGGGATCTGCAAGTCGCAATTAGTACTGTAATTATTATGCAAATTAAAATTTTGTTTCAAAGGTGCGTGGTAGAAAAGAAGAAGGAATATATTTCTAAAATTCATAACTACACTATATTCTTAATAATACCGGTTTCTGGTATTTTAGCCTTCACCAGTGCTTTTATTTAATACACTCACCGAAAGTCAGGCCTACGAGCAGTGTATTAATCTCAGAAGATACATCTCTGTCCAAACAAACAATCGTTATTTTTGAATATTTAGGCATTCATACTTCGAATTTTCACTATTCTCAGTTTCTTAATTAGAGTTTTCGGTTTGACTTAATTTTTCAACATTTTAGCCAAAAGGATTTAATCCCAAAAATAAACGTGTTTCTGCATTGAACATTTAAGATCACAATCAATTACAACTGCAAAAAATACAAGTCTAACAAAAACCAGAATATTATCCTTTTATTATTTTTTCTTGTGTTTGTAGACAATTTTTCTATTTATTGTTAAAGTTGACCTTTACAGTTTTTTTTTTTTTTTTTTTTGTCAACCTTCATATCCTTTTTTATGTGAATGTGTATTTAGTTAGTGTAGTCGCTTAAAGAAATGTCACTTTTTTTTCACTTAGCTATCCATGGCTTTAACCTTTTCTAAATAACAAATCTATGACAATTGTGATTTTCCATTGCTATAAATTATGTTCTATGCCGTTTAGTGTTTAGTTGTGTCGTTTTTTTGTTCATCGTTTACACAGGGCAACAAAATTTTTTATTCGCCATTAAAAGTTCAAAACACTAATCTAATGATAATGAGACGGCATTAGGGATATAAAACCAATTTATAAATCATTTATCAAATAAATAGCATCCAAAGAAGTGAAGGATATGCAATTCTTGGGATCTAGATGATATGATAAAATCAAATACTGCCGATAGCATATATATTCTGAACAAGTAAGATTAACTATGCGATACCCTATGCCATGAGTTTAGAAAGGGGTCAGGTCCAATTAATTGGATATAGGAAACAAGTATAAACCAAATTTGCACATCATTGTTATAAATTTGTTGCCTTCCGATATGAAATAGATCATATCAAATGCTATTTTTATATGGGGACTAGGTCAATAAATGGACCGATCAGGACCATATTTGGTAAAGTCACTTATTTTTTTGTTGCAAAAAGATTACGAACCAAATTTGAAAATACCCCTATGTAGTCAGATTATAATGAGTTAGTTTGATTTAAAAAATTTGAAAATTTTATTATACCGATCGACTCAGAATCCCTTCCATCGTCTGTCTGTCTTCAAATATAAATATATTTTGACGAAATTTGGTATGTATAAGCTTTTATCGGCCATAAGACAAACGATATTGAAATTGGTGAAAATCGGTTCATGTTCATGCAAATAACCCATATTAGAAAGAAATTCCACGATAATTACTTGATATTGCCATATCTCCTTTCTTATGTATCGGGCAAATTATATTTAATATAAAAGTATCGTCTATTTTGCCGCTATCATACATTATATTACATATTGTTGCTATCTCTACTAAAAATTCTTGTGGAGCATTTTTATAGAATTCATATGAAACGCGATCTTCGTCTGGTGCGTTGTGGTCTTTAACTTTTTGCAGCACTTGCCTTATTTCGGTTATTGTTATGGCCTTATCCACCTCATCATTTGTCCGGTATAGGTAAGCATATTGTAACTCTATTACGTTTTGTATTGGATTCAACAGTTGTTGAAAATATGGCTACAACTCTTCTGCTGGTACTGTTATTCTTGGAAATTCATCACCATTTCTTATTTCCTTACCAATTTTCCACCAATCTGTACTGTTATTATCTTGTTCTATCTTTTGTTCTAAGTGCAATAGATACTTTGATATTTCTTCCCTACAAATTTCTTTAAATCTTTTATTTGCTCTTAAATATTTGTCTTTGTTTTCTTTGCTACTGTTGGAAATCAACTTTATCGTTTTCTACTATATCAAAAGGAGACAATAATTCATAGAAAATTAAGATTTTTATTTTAATGTTCTACAAACTATTTACTTAACTTTTTATTTTGAACTCTCACAATAAACAATATTATTTTTTCTTTAAACTTTGCGCTTATATATTTCAATAGGTTATGGGCCCAGCACCTAAACCTCGCGTGAGTTAATAAATAATTGTGTACAGAAGTTAATGAAGAAGAAAAATGGCGACGATATCAGGAAGAATACCTTTGCTAAATGGAAATAATTTTTGAAAATCATGTAAAATTTGGGGAATCCATGTACCCAAATGGAGGCGATTTTGCATAAAAATCGTTTGTTACGTATGGTAATTGGTGAAGAAATAAGACCGGATGTAGCTACAATCGGAAAAGATGCTACAACGGCAGAAAAGAAAATGTATGAAGAGAGTATATTGAAACAGCGTGATTATGAAGATAAAGATCAAGATGCCAGTGTTGAGATAATTATTTCCTTCGAATCAAATATTATACGAATGGTTAAAAATTTTAAAACATTTCACGCGATCTGGATGTATCTTAAGGACACATATGACAGGAAGACTACAAGGAAGAAAGCAGAATTGTTCCGCAAAATATTAAATTTGAAAATGTGTGAAAACTAAAATATTTCAAATTATTTGGTAGAATTTGATGTTGCAGTGTTCGAACTTCGAGAAATGGTGGCTGATATGGATGAAGACTTGTTGACGGTAATACTATTGGAGGGTTTGTCAATCGAATATAAAACTGTAAAGGCAGCATTCGAACTGCCAATGAGTTTCAAACTCTCAATATTTTACGTTCGAGACTCCTAAAAATTGGTGAAAGTACCAATCAAGATGAAATGTTTGCACAAGACAACGGTCTAAAGGTATACAAATATAAAAAAGGTAACAAGAAGATGCGAGATAATCTTAACAATGACATGGATGATGAAGGTATGAAAATTTTTCCTTTTAACTGTTATAATTGTGGAAAGAGAGGCCACATGGCCAAAAACTGTAAAATTAAATTAAATAAAGCAAATGAAGTATATGTTGCTCCAGATAATAAATCATATCATACTGGATACGTAGTATCAACTAGAGTAACTAATAGTTCAAAAACCTCCAAACAAGCTAATTATATTTGGATACTTGCTAGTGGAGCCTCTTCCCATATGACTTATTTAAAATCACAGTTCTTAGAAATCTATGAAACTTTTAGAGGTACAGTGCAATTAGCTGACGATAAACATTTGGAAATCATGGGGTTTGGTACAGCTCAAATAAATATAAGATATAATAGTCATATTAGTACGGTTAATCTTCTTAAGACTCTATATATCCCCGATTTAAAATGCAATCTTTTTTCGATAGGAAAGGCCACAGATAATGGGTGCAAGATCGAAATATATTCTCAAAAGGGCAATAATATACAAAAATGGGCATGTTTTGATACATTCCGATAAGAAAGATGGGATTTACATATGTTTCTGAAAAGACTCAAAAGGAATTTGAGTTGTGGCACGAGCGATATGGACACTTAAACTCTCGAGATTTAGAAAGATTAAAGTCAGATAACATGGTTTTGGGTTTACCAAATTTTAAATGCCAGAACATTCAGTGCATAAGTTGCATTCGCGGTAAGCAAATAAGACAAGCACTTCCTAAGAAAACAAAAAGTCATCTACTGACATATTACAACTAGTACATACGGACGTATGTGGTCCAATGAGAGTAGAATCAATGGGAAAGAAACTTTATTTTGTGACGTTTAATGATGATTATACCAGAAAAGTTTATGTCTATTTTTTGAGAAGAAAAAGTGAATTTTTAGAAAACTTTAAGGAATTTAAGAAAGAAGTTGAGTTGGAAACTGGAAGAAAGTTCAAATCTATACGATCAGATAATGCGGCAGAGTTGACATGTATTGAATTCGAAAAGTTTTTAAAAGACTGTGGTTTAAAACATCAATTAAGTGTAGAATATACCCCTGTGCAAAATGGTGTAGCAGAACGTATGAATCAAACCCTTGTAAAAAGGGGGCTAGGACAATGATGATAGAGGCCAGATTACCAGAATACTTGTGGGCCGAGTTAGTTATGTCAGCATCCTACATTAGAAACAGATGTCCATCTAAACAAAATATTAATAAAACACCTGAGGAGTTATGGTCAGGAAAGAAACCAGTTGTTAAACATTTCCGTCAAATAGGAATAAAAGCTTATGTTCTAGATAAAAAAAAACCAGGCAAATCAAAATGGCAACCAAGAAGCTCAGAATTCATACTTCTCGGTTACTCAGCACATGCTAACGCTTACCGTTTATGGAAAAGGGGTACCAATAAAACTATTAAAAGTCGTGATGTAAGCTTCATTGAAGATGATTTTGAAGTTGATACCAATGAAGTCAAAAATGAGGATGTAGGATTTTATAAAATCAAAAATATCAAAAATTCAATTAACAATGACTCGAAACATATAGAAGATCAAAATGATGGATTATAAAAATTTAGTTGAGGTAGTAATGAACATAACCAAAATCTTACTGTGCTGGAAGAGTCAAATCAAAACCAGTAACAACCAGAGGAATTTTATAGTCAAAATTAATCAACTTCCTTAGAATCAAATTAGAACCATTTCAACCAAGTCGAACCTAGTCATAAAAACCAATCAAGACAAGTTAATTCAGATCAAGACCAGTTTTTAACAGACGATGAATAAGAACAAACTGAAAGAAGTGGTTCAACTAATTTGGTTTAAGATCGTGGTCGTTATTTAAAAATAAAGAAGCTAATTCAATTATGTTCGGTTATAATTCAGAGGATCCTAAAACTTTTAAGGATATGCTCAACTCAAAAGATGCAAAAGAATGGCAACGTGTAGCTGAACAAGAATATAAATCCTTAATTGATAACACAAGGGAACAATGGTTCTGTTGATTAAGAACTGAATATTGTTTTTAAGGTTATTTGGGACGCTGAATCCAAATCTGCCCTTGGTTTTTTTCTATCAGCTCGACTTTTCGAGATATACCGTTATGTTCAAAATTAAGGCACTTCCGCTACATATATTGGAATAACTTGAAAACGGTTCACCATATTAAATTAAAAAAAAAATCCGAAACTCGCAAACAATATTCTCTTAAAGCCGTGCTTACTTTGTTTTTAAATTTTCCAAGTAGTTTTAGAGATATCGTTCAAGTTTTGAAAAAAAATTAAAA
Source organism: Cordilura impudica (assembly GCA_963682025.1). Classification (NCBI taxonomy): domain Eukaryota; kingdom Metazoa; phylum Arthropoda; class Insecta; order Diptera; family Scathophagidae; genus Cordilura; species Cordilura impudica. The sequence continues at coordinate 57,329,639 of OY821517.1, forward strand.
TTTAAAAAAAAAAAACATTTTTTTTGTTCTTTAAAAATTCCTAAAAAATAAAAATGGGACAAAAATCACAGTTTTGGTCTACAAACAGTTAGTTAAATATATTTCGAATAAAATGAGCTTTATTTCATTGCAATCGGTGCACAACTTTTGATTTTGTTCACGATTTACTGAATTGATATAAATCGCGATTTCCATACAAAAATAACATTATCTAATGTGTAAGTGTTTGTATGTAATAAGTTAGTTTTTTATGATTCTAAGAATTAAAAAAATTAAGTAATAAAAAAAGATTATTTCATTTTTATGGTCAGCTATACTTTTTAATTTAACACAAAAAGAGAATTTTAAAGAAAAATAAAAAAATTTTAATACACAAATATTACAATGTAATTACAACTCATCGAAAAATTTTCTTTTATAAGATTTTCTTAAATAACCTTGTTTAGAGGGATTTGTTTTAATGCTCCAGCAATAGTCCGCCATCATATGCTTATCCCAGTGACCCTGGTACCGCTCCTCTATAGTGCGGATATCTTGATGGAAACGTTCACCTTGTTCTTCACTGAACCCTCCAAGATTTTCAGGGAAACAATCCAAATGACTGTGTAGGTAGTGCACCTTAATGCTCATATTACAACCAAGCTGCTTGAAATGTGACAACATGTTATCCACGTGGTCCGAATAGTGCTCACCCTTTTTGTTTCCCAGGAAATTGCGCACTATCCAAACAAATTCATTCCAAGCATTTCTTTCAATATCTGTCATGGAATTACTAAAATTTTCATCATTGATTAATTTTTTGATTTGAGGGCCATCAAAAATGCCAGCTTTCAGTTTCTCCGAACTCAAATTGTTGAACTTTTTACTGATATATCTAAAACAATCACCGTCCTTGTTGAGAGCTTTGACAAATTGTTTCATAAGTCCTAGCTTGATATGGAGAGGTGGCAGTATTATGCGATCCCTGGGCACAAGTGGTTGATTAACTATATTGTGGTTTCCTGGAACCATAGCTTCCCTCGAAGGCCAGTCTTTCTTACTCCAGTCTTCAGATCTGGCTGTGCTATTCCATAAACAAATGAAACACGGATATTTTGTGTAGCCACCTTGTTGGCCTAGAAGAAAATTCACCATTTTTAGATCCACACAAATTAGCCAGCGGTGTTCGTTGTACTTTATTTTATTTATAACTGAGGCAATTGTAGAATATTCTTCTTTAGCTTTAGTTGAATGTGCAATGGGCAACGAACCCAATTTATTACCGTTATGCAGAAGTACACATTTTAGGCTGCGTTTAGAAGAATCTATAAATAGTCGCCAGTCATTTGGATCATACTCCTCTAATCCCATCGCTGTTACTAAACCAGGAACATCTGAACAATAAACAAATTCATCGTCTTCGGAAAAGAATGGAAGTAAGTTTTTTTCTCTGTTACGGTAGTATGAAATTGTTGTTCCTTGGGTTAACAGATTTTTTTGCTTTAATCGAGAAGCAAGAATTTCAGATGCTTTTTTAGAAAGTCCAAGGTCTCTCACTAAATCACTAAGCTCCTCCTGATTAAATTGCTCGCGTTCAGAAGAAATATCTAAATGCAAGTCATCTGATCCAAATTCAGAAATTGGTGAAGGAACATTTTGTCGTAAGTCGTGGAAATTGTGTGTAGATGTAGATGGTTGTGGTTCCGAATCCTCACTAGAGTACAGGACTGGTTGGGTAATAGACAACACGTTAGGATAAATCCATTTAGACCGGTTTGTTTTATTAATGCCTGTTATGTTGACAGCGCAAAAATAACAATCATCATAATGATTCGAAGGTTCCCGCCAGATCATTGGTGTTTTATACTTGAAGTGGGTCCGTTGCTTGTTTGCCCATAACCTTAAATACTCTACACAGTTTTTACATACAGTATTAGGAATCCAGTACTTGTCACGGGTTTCCATGGTAAATCCGAAGTAGTCAAAATAAATTTTTTTAATAAAATCTGACACACTTTTTCTATTTTTTATAAACGTGTATTCGCCACATATGTTACAAAAATAGTTGGGATTGATTTTACAGGTGTTTCTTGACGTAGCCATTGCACAATTTTGAAGTATATATCAAAGTAACACAATTTTCAATAAATAACACACGGGAACAAAATTGAACTTTTTTGTGTTGACTGATTAAGTGTTCAATGTAAAATGATTTATATTTTTTGTCGTTATACTTTTCGCTTTCGTAAACACTTGTTGAATGAGAAAAATTGGTTGAATGAACCCATATAAATACTTAGTAGTTTTTTACTGAAGTACCAAAAAAAATTATATCCACAATTTTATTGACAGTCACTTATGAATGAACACATGTGTTCAGGGGAATTCCTTTAAAAAATCATCCGTTACCAACGGTAAACCACACATCAATAAAAACAAGTGGACTTTTCTTTTTTCTCTTTAATCGACTGTGAACTGACTAGGTGTCATAAAGGGACAATAAAATTTATAGGCGTTATGAGTTCGCTACCGCAACCATAGAAATGAAATAATCTTTTTTTATTACTTAATTTTTTTAATTCTTAGAATCATAAAAAACTAACTTATTACATACAAACACTTACACATTAGAAAATGTTATTTTTGTATGGAAATCGCGATTTATATCAATTCAGTAAATCGTGAACAAAATCAAAAGTTGTGCACCGATTGCAATGAAATAAAGCTCATTTTATTCGAAATATATTTAACTAACTGTTTGTAGACCAAAACTGTGATTTTTGTCCCATTTTTATTTTTTAGGAATTTTTAAAGAACAAAAAAAATGTTTTTTTTTAAAAAATTTTAATTTTTTTTTCAAAACTTGAACGATATCTCTAAAACTACTTGGAAAATTTAAAAACAAAGTAAGCACGGCTTTAAGAGAATATTGTTTGCGAGTTTCGGATTTTTTTTTTAATTTAATATGGTGAACCGTTTTCAAGTTATTCCAATATAACGGGTGATTTTTTAAGAGCTTGATAACTTTTTTTAAAAAAAAAACGCATAAAATTTGCAAAATCTCATCGGTTCTTTATTTGAAACGTTAGATTGGTCCATGACATTTACTTTTTGAAGATAATTTCATTTAAATGTTGACCGCGGCTGCGTCTTAGGTGGTCCATTCGGAAAGTCCAATTTTGGGCAACTTTTTCGAGCATTTCGGCCGGAATAGCCCGAATTTCTTCGGAAATGTTGTCTTCCAAAGCTGGAATAGTTGCTGGCTTATTTCTGTAGACTTTAGACTTGACGTAGCCCCACAAAAAATAGTCTAAAGGCGTCAAATCGCATGATCTTGGTGGCCAACTTACCGGTCCATTTCTTGAGATGAATTGTTCTCCGAAGTTTTCCCTCAAAATGGCCATAGAATCGCGAGCTGTGTGGCATGTAGCGCCATCTTGTTGAAACCACATGTCAACCAAGTTCAGTTCTTCCATTTTTGGCAACAAAAAGTTTGTTAGCATCGAACGATAGCGATCGCCATTCACCGTAACGTTGCGTCCAACAGCATCTTTGAAAAAATACGGTCCAATGATTCCACCAGCGTACAAACCACACCAAACAGTGCATTTTTCGGGATGCATGGGCAGTTCTTGAACGGCTTCTGGTTGCTCTTCACTCCAAATACGGCAATTTTGCTTATTTACGAAGCCATTCAACCAGAAATGAGCCTCATCGCTGAACAAAATTTGTCGATAAAAAAGCGGATTTTCTGCCAACTTTTCTAGGGCCCATTCACTGAAAATTAGACGTTGTGGCAGATCGTTCGGCTTCAGTTCTTGCACGAGCTGTATTTTATACGGTTTTACACCAAGATCTTTGCGTAAAATCTTCCATGTGGTCGAATAACACAAACCCAATTGCTGCGAACGGCGACGAATCGACATTTCACGGTCTTCAGTAACACTCTCAGAAACAGACGCAATATTCTCTTCTGTACGCACTGTACGCATTCGTGTGGTTGGTTTAATGTCCAATAAAGTAAACTGAGTGCGAAACTTGGTCACAATCGCATTAATTGTTTGCTCACTTGGTCGATTATGTAGACCATAAATCGGACGTAAAGCGCGAAACACATTTCGAACCGAACACTGATTTTGGTAATAAAATTCAATGATTTGCAAGCGTTGCTCGTTAGTAAGTCTATTCATGATGAAATGTCAAAGCATACTGAGCATCTTTCTCTTTGACACCATGTCTGAAATCCCACGTGATCTGTCAAATACTAATGCATGAAAATCCTAACCTCAAAAAAATCACCCGTTATGTAGCGGAAGTGCCTTAATTTTGAACATAACGGTATATCTCGAAAAGTCGAGCTGATAGAAAAAAACCAAGTGCAAATTTGAAATCAGCGACCTCAAATTAGTAAAAATTTGCTATAAATTTCAAATCAACACAAAAAAAGTTCAATTTTGTTCCCTTGTGTAATAACACGTGGGAGTTGGTAGACTTGCCTGAAGGTAGAACTTCAATAGGTTGTAAATGGATATTTAAAACAAAATATACACCAGATGAAAATGTAGAAAAACGAAAGGTACGTTTAGTAGCGAAAGGCTATAACCAAAAGTATGGTATTGATTACTTCGACACGTTTGCTCCTGTTGTAAGACAAACTTCTTTGCGATTAGTATATGCACTTGCTGTTGAAAAAGATTTTAAATTGTGTCAGTTAGATGTTTCTACAGCTTTTCTAAATGGTGACTTGAATAAAGAAATTTTTATGGTTCAACCCGATGGTTTTGTTAACGACTAAAAACAAAGTGTGTAAATTAAAAAAATCTCTATATGGGTTACAACAAGCTGGTCGCCAATGGTATAGGAAAATAGATGCAGTTTTGAGGAAGTTTAATCTAAAACCGTCTAAGTATGATCAATGCATTTATCATATGAAAACAAATTCATGTACCATTATAGTAATATTATAAGTAGATGATAATATTATTATAGCTTACAATAACGAGAAAGTCATAAATGAATTATTTGAACTGTTAGCAACGAATTTTGAAATTCGTAATATGAATCAACCAAAGCATTGTAAAATACCGATGCAATCAAAAATTTATTTTGAAAAAGAACCAACAATTCCAGGAGAAGGAGAAAAAGTAAATAAGGCTAAATACCAAGAACTTATTGGTTCTTTATTGCACTTGGCAGTATCTAGTAGACCGGATATTTGGGTTGGTCAGATATTATTTGTATATCTTGACCACAAAGTGGTAAAGGAAACAATATTATTAAATGAAATTCTCTAAATGCAGTTTTATTTCATTTGGTCTTTAATTTCAGACATCTGTAATATCATCCGGTTCGAATGAAACAACATATTTTGTTTTGTCAGTTGTTGTTGTCAGTTCCATCCATTTTAATATAAATTATCCTTTTTTCCAATATATTTTCTTAATCTTTAAATTTATTTTTTCATTTCTCTATATCAATTTGCGATTCCCGATTTGAATAAACACAATTACAATCTTTGATATCATAGAGGTTTGTAACTGTAGTTTTTCCTAATAATATCTTTGGAAGCAATGAAAAAGTGCTATTTTGAATTAACAAAAAACTTTGTCACTCTGTGTTACACTTTTTATTAACTTTGTGTGGCATTGTTTCGCATTTGTTAAGTGCTTTTAATATACAACCACAAAAATAAGAAAACAATAAATTTTAACCAAGAATTTTTTTTCTCAATTTACCTTCTTAATAAAGTCTAATTGATAAATCGATAAAACAAAATGAGTTTTGGATTATGTGGGTCTTACAGAGTACATGGCAAGAAATGAAAAAGGATTTTTTTTAATTTCATTTCATTGTCTTTTTTAAATGATTTGAACCGAAATAAAATAAAGCAATTATTAATTATTTGGTTGGTAACAATACAAACAATACGCGTTACATAGAGAGTTTTCAGCTAATGATCTCTTACATGATAGGGCCTTTCGATTGTTAATATTGAATAAAATCTTACACGGCTCAACTTGCTACTAAGCAAGTAGTAGATGTCGAAAAATAAGTATTCGGCAAGAGTGACTCATAAAAATCGATAAAATGAACAAATATCTTGAAAATCGATAAGAAGTTGTTAGAGTTCTGTGGAGACTATGGGTTAGTAGTTCTAAATGTAACCAGAGTAACCAGAGGGGATGAGGTCAGAAATTTCACTTTTATAAGTGGAGTTGGTGAGTCGGTAAACGACATACATATGTGCAGTCTCACAAGAACTTATTGGAAAAGTGAATGATCAAATTTGGCCTGACCACATGCCAGTATGCCCACAGCTAAAAATTAAAGTACACAAGTGCAGAAATAGAAATATACTTTTATCAAAACTACAGTGGAAGGAGCATCCAAAATGCGCTGACCAACTTAAGAAAAACTAAGGAGCAAAAAGGCTTGCTTGAGCTTGAAGATATATTAAATGTGATTCGCAAATCTAAAAGTCAGAATGATAAATATCAGGTTTTTACTGCCCAAAATAAGTGGTTTGACTGGAAATGCTCTAACGCCAGAAAAATACCTTTTGATTTATTGAAAAATTACAAACAAAATATGAACCCTGAAGCCAAAAGCAAGTACTTAAAGGCAAATGAAAAGTTTTTCAATTTTTCAATTATATATTCTTCCTTTATTTACATATTTTAACAAATTTGATATTTACATATGAGATCTTATCTTTACATAGATATTTCAACAAATAATATATAGGATCTAAAGACATTAAATAGTTTTTATTTTATTTTTAATGATTTTTAAAGGAAAATGGGAGGAAAAAACCTTTATATGATTTAATAAATTCAAATACTATCTGAAAATATCTATATGCTTATAGAAGGTTTATTAGAAATAATAGACCTCTATAAGCATATAATTTTCAATTTGGTGATTTCTTTTTAATATTACGTTACTTCTCTACATTCTCTTATCAGTGGGTAAGAGGAATTTTCAATTTTGGCAAAATAATTGTTGTTAATCCTTGTTATGAAATCGATAATTTTTTCATAACCTGTTTCTTCATGAAGAAGATTTGTAGGATACCTCCAGGGCTTTTTATTTATCATTTTAAGACATTTGTTTTGTATAATTTGTAAGCGTTTTAGGTGGCAGTTGGCAGCGTCACTCCAAATAGGACACGCGTATGTTAATATTGGCCTTATAACACTTTTGAATAGGAGATTTTTGTTTTTGGGGTTTAGAAATGACCTTCTATTTAGAAGTGGCCATAATGCTTTAAATGATTTTATAGCTTTTTGGCACGTAGCCATAATATGTTGTTTAAAAGTAAGCTTTTTGTCCAAGACAACTCCGAGATATTTGACATGATTAACTACATTTATGGTATTATTTCCAATATGAAGATGACGTCTTGGTAATCTTTTGGGAGATTTGTTGAACGGAAAAATAATTGCTTGGGTCTTGTTTGGATTAATTTTGATCTTTCATTTGTGAAAATATTTACTGCAATTTACAAGTCCCTTTTCCATTTTCTTCAGGAGTGCACTTGTAAGTTTGTTTGAAGAAATTAACGCAGTATCATCTGCGTAGTAAGCAATTTTCATATATTTCGGGACTTTGAAATCGGATGTATATATCGAGTAAAGCAATGGCGACAAGACTGATCCTTGAGGTAACCCTGTGGTAATGGTTTTTGGAGATGATGTTTCATTAGTAATCGCAACTTTAAAGCTTCTGCCGTGAATGAAATCTGAAATAAGTTTGCATAAATATTTTGGTACATTTGCATCAAGAAGTTTAAATACTAGGCCATTATGCCAAACGGTGTCAAACGCTTTTTCGATATCCAACAATATTAGACCCGTTGAACGTTTATTGTTTTTATTGCTGATTATTTGATTTTTAATTCTGTTTATTTGGTGAGTAGTGCTATGCCCTTTTTTAAATCCAAATTGTTCTTTAGCAACAATAGAATTGGTCGTTACAAATTCACTAAGACGAGAATGTAGAATTTTTTCAAATATTTTACCAAAGTTACTTAATAGACTAATAGGTCTATAGCTATTTGGGTTATTTTTTGGCTTACTAGGTTTGTTGATAGCTATAACCTTAGCGTTTTTGAAATGGTTTGGGAAATAGTTGAGTTTGATGCAGCTGTTAAATATTATAACCAGTAATTTTAGAGCTTTGAGTGGTAGTTTCTTTAAGAGCAGGTTGGGAACATTGTCAAAACCAGGAGATTTTGAGGGTTTTATTAATGAGACAATATTCATTATTTCTTCTACAGACGTATAAATTGCTGACTCAGAAGTGGGATTTTCCTTCTTAAAATTATTTACTGTTGAATTTATTACTATATCCGCTGAGTGGTTGTAATTCGAAGTGAGGTTATTTGCTTTGACAAATGTATTTGCCAGGACTTCAGCCTTGTCCTTATCAGATGTTATCCTTGTATTTCCAACCTCAAGGTGAGAGATTTGATTTTTTCCTTTTCCTCGCAAGTTCCTGCTTATTCTCCAAAATGATTTATCACCTGGTTTTAAATTGGATAATAATTGACACGATTTGTTATTGCGTTCCGAATTAATTCTTTTATCAATCATGTTACTTAGAAACTTAGTACATTGATTATAAAAAGTTTGCTCGGCTATATTTGAAGATCGTTGGCTTTTTCTTTTAAAGCTTCTTCTTAGTTTAATATATTTCACAGTACTTTCTGGTAATGTGTAATTATTTTGTTGGGTTATTTTAGGTGTAGACGCATCCCTTGCTTCGAAGACTACATTTATAAATTTTTGTATTTCCTGATCAATTACTACCTTGGTATTGTATATATCCGAATTTAATGTGATTTTATTTTTTAAAAAATTCATATAAATGTTCCAGTTGGTTGCACTATAATCATAATAGTTGAGGTCAACCTGCGAGGCCACTGATCTTTTAAGTGTACACATAATGGGACGATGGTCTGATGGTATTTCGTAATCCATTGTCTTTACGTCTATATTTAAAGCGGTATTGCTTAAAATAATATCGACTGTGGATGCTTCGCGATTGTGTTGATGGGGGAATAGGGTTGGACTATTAGGATAGTGTATAAAAAAATTGCTTGATTGCTGTAGATTGTTGAGTGCTATTCCTGCAGTATTATTTGAACGGCAATTCCAAGAGCAATGTTTGGCATTTAGGTCACCAAAAACTATGTATTCTTTGGTGGAAGGTGTTAGGTTCAAGATATCAGCACAGAAGTTATGGGTATATCTTGGTGAATATAACGAAGATACAACAATAGGTCTATTATTTATAATAACTTCAATTGATATATTTTCGATTGATGAAGTGTTTGATATAAAGAGGTTTTTATGAGCGACAGATTTATGAATTAACAGAGCTACTCCTCCTCCTCTAGCATCTGTTCTGTCACTTCTATATAAATAATAATTTTTAAAAAAGGGTCTATGATTTTCTGAAAAAAATGTTTCATTCAAAGACGCAATTTTAATATTTTCTCTTTCAATTAGTATTTCAAATTGTTTTAATTTAGAAAAGTTTGAAATGCCATTAGCATTCAAGTGAATCATTTTGAATTCGTTTAAATTATTAGTATAATCCATGGGCGTATTTTACCATTGACATTACAACTTTGATTTGTTGTACTTTTGAAGTGCACCTATGCAAATCATCCATAGCTGTAGTAAAAATATCAAAAAGCTCATCAATGCTAAATAAATCGTTGTTTGTTTTCAGCTGGTTAGCATATGTAGCTTTGCTGTTATTATTGATGTTATTGTTAAAATTTGTGTTGTTGTTTCTTAAATTAGGGAAATCTCCCACATTAAATTGAAATGAGTTATTTTGTTGTTGTCTGCTTTTATTCGGACTTTTAGAAGTAACTCTTGTTCTAGTTTCCAAATAGAGAGAACGTAACGGACAGTTGATATCGTTTGCAGAGTGATCAGTTCTCTCTTTTCCTTGTTTTTTGCAATTAAAGGAAGTAAAAACAGCTGGCCTTTTTTCATTTGTGTTAAACGGACACATACTTGTATGATGTTGTTCTGCACATATCATACATGCAGCACTTCGATGGCAATGTTCACCGCCATGGCCATACATCAAGCAGTTCCAGCATTGAGTTGGTTTGTTCTTGGATTTCGTTTTGTATTTTTTCCAAGAAATTATAATGTTAGAAATTGTTCGTACATTTTTTAAAGCAGTTGGATTAAAATTTTTACGAACAAATTGAACTTTATAAACTGCATTATTGTTTGAACTGAATTTGGTGACTATTTCAGTTACGGAAGAGGGGGATAGGTTGTAGTTTTTTAGCTCCTTGGAGATTTCCTCAGAGCTTATGCGGGGTAAACCGTGTAAAAAGGTGGTGTATAACCTATTTTCTTTGGAGCCATAAGAATGAAACTCCATCTTATTCTCTTTAAGTATTTGTTTGTAGCATTCGTACATTTTATTACTAGGAGCAAAAATTTTGGTACCAATTGAAGTACGTTTGAAAATGCAATCCTTATCAAGCAGCTTTTGTAATTCTGTAAATGAAGCGTTAGCTTCTACAACAATCGGTGGAGGTTTGTGTTCCTTAACATCGTTAATATTTGATACGGGAGTTACGTCCATATCATTGAGGCCAGCAAGCAGGCTAAATCTGTTGCTTGAAGTTGAAGCCATGTTCGGGTTAACAAAACCCGGAGGAAGTTTTGTCATCTTCTTATTCACAAGCTTTCTTTTTGATGAAGACTTGGCCCCTCGGGCCATCTCAAAATTTATATTCCTGTTTTAAGCTGGATTGTTTACCACGTGAGTTCAAATGAGATCAAGAATAGACAATTGCAAAAACAAAAATATACACTTGTTTTTAATTTTAAATAGTTGTACTCTAAGCGCTTTGATTTTTTACACAACCGTTCGTAAAGAGAGTTAGATTCCAACTGGGCAAATGAAAAGTACGAGTATAAAACAGTATGCAAAATAAGAAAAGATGAATATTATTAAGAGGTAGAGATAAAACTAAACCAAGTAGATGATAGTAAATCTTGGTGGAAACTAGCAAACGAGATTAGAAACCAAAATTTTCAAGAGATACCTAATATACCATCATCAGAGTTTATGTCATACTTTAGGACACTACTGAACCCACAGCAAATCTCGAGTGTCATACAATACACGGCCTCTTGGGGTAATAATGCGTGACCCCCAGAATGTGTGCTTGGCACTATATAGATTCGAAGTAAGTTCTGAATTGATTACTTGTAATTGTATATCTTGGGGAAGCATAAATTGATGAAATCACTAGATTTGTACCAAACTCTTCTACACAAATTGTACAGGCTTGAAGATAATCCACACAGAGATCGCTCATAAGATTATGTTTTATACGAACTTTAATAAGAATGCCATTATGCCGCCCCATATCAAACAGATATAGATTTAGATCATAATCATAATCAGAAATCTACCAGACACTTACAAAGGCCAAGACAGATAAAGTTCCAGGGGAAGATAGAATTCCTTACGAATTTTTCAAAAATGCGCCGAATGAGCTAATTATTGAACTTGCAAAGGCTTACAATATGATGTATAATAATATGCAAGCGGATGTATCATTCGTGACCAGCATAATATTTCCAATCTTTAAAAAAGGAGATATAAATGAACCCAGTAATTACAGAGGCATATCGTTTATGAATTGTATAGCCAAAATATTGATGGGTGTCATATCAGAAAGACTATATAACTGGGTAGATCCACACAAACTCCTATCTGAATATCAAGCGCGTTTAAGAAAAAATTATTCCACAGTAGACAATATATATAATTTAAAAACAATTGTACACCTAAAATTTAAAGAAAAGAGAAAAGTCTACGCAAATTTTTGGGATTTCAAAGCAGCGTTTGATAAGGTCGTTAGAAAATCTTTGATGTTTAAACTGCATGCAATAGGGGTGTCTACAAAAAAGGAAAACTGCCTGGAAAATTTATATAAAAACATAAGATAAGATAAGATAAGATAAGGAAGGCTAAACGCACTGCGAACAATTTGATTTTTTGTGCAGCCCATGGTTGTCCTAAAGATTAAGGCTTCTTATGAAGCCAATTACCCTATTGGGGGGATACAATGTATCCTCCAAGTGCAAGGATTCTCTTACCACTTAGTCTTGGACATTCACAGAGAATATGTTCTGCTGTTTCCACCTCCTGCTCGCAGAACCTACATGTGTCTATAGCAGATTGTCCTTTCATTCCTAGATGATATCTAAGATTGCAGTGTCCTGTAAAGAATCCCGTCAAGGTCCTTAAGTCCTTTTTATCAAGAGTAAGTAGTCTTTCCGATTGAACACTGGATAGAGTTATGAATCTCTTGGCCTGCCGTTGACCTGGACTTTTGTCCCACTGTTCAGCAATTTGTGATTTTCTCCACTCCCTCATTTTTTCCTTAATGTGTCCCATTGGAACACCACAGAAAGGTTCCGGACCGATGAAAGGACGACGAGCCCCTCGATTGGCTAGGCAATCGGCCCTTTCTTTCCCTACATGTCCTTCATGTTCCGGAATCCAGCATAGAGATAATTTGTTGCATCTACCTAATTCGTTTAGCCTTCGATGCACTCCCGCACCAGTTTGGACATCACTTTGTAGGCCATTATTGCCTTAAGTGCAGCCTGACAGTCGGATAGTATATAAATGAGTGCCCTTTTTGTCTTTCTTCTGAGACGTTCAGTCAAGCATGTAAAAATAGCGAAGACCTCCGCTTGGAAAATGGATGGGTATTTACCCATGGGTAAGGCACGTTGAAAATTGGGACCAAATATGCCCGTGCCCGTGTCCCCATTTGTTTGTTTTGAGCCATCTGTGAACCACACATGTGAACCTTGCTCCGGTTCCCAGGTCCCACTGGTCCATGTGCTCCGTTCCAATGGTTTCAAATTCCCTGATGAATATATTTTTTGGTAACATTCTGTCCGTGACTCTCGCCACCGGGTCGTGGATGAAGAGCCTCGCGACTCTCATGTGACCCTTTAGGCCACCGTCCTTCATGCTACCAAAATCCTGGAGTCGTACGGCACTCATGCACGAATCTTCAATGATCGAAATATGCAATGGTGTAATTTTAAGCACGATGCCGATAGCATCGGTTGGACACGTTCTGTTCGCCCCTCTGATACCAATACAGGCAATGCGGCACACCTTGTTCAGGATTACTTTTGCTTTGGTTTGCTCAACCTTCGGCCACCATGCAAGGGCCGAGTAGGTAATCATTGGTTGCACAATAGTTTCAAACGACCAGTAGATCATGTGGGGCTTTAAGCCCAATGTTCTACCAAATAGTCTTTGACAGGCGTATAAAGCCCTGGTAGCCTTTTTGGTAATTTGATCTAAGTGGCTGTTCCATGTGAGGGATTTATCCAGGGTGACTCCAAGATATTTGACCTCGTCCGAGAACCCTATTGTCAAGCCGTTCAGACTTGGTTCCATAAGGTTGCACCTTCTTCGTTTAGTGAAGGGTATCAGTAAGGTTTTTGATGGGTTCATAGATAGCCCCTTTCTCTCACACCAATTGAGGGTATAATTCAGAGCCTGTTGCATACGCTCCGATATTGTGCTCTCGGAGACAGAGATAACAAGATCGTCTGCGTAGCCTAAGGCCCTGAATCCTAATTCATTAAGTTCCCCCAGCAGCTCATCTATGACCAAGGTCCAAAGCAGTGGCGATAGAATGCCTCCCTGAGGCCAACCCCTAATGGCACTTATGGTATATATAAAACATATTCTATACTCTACTGTCTGGAACGGCACAGAGTTGTCAGAAAAATTTTAAACAGTATCAGGGGTCAAACAAGGCTGCCAGCTATCACCATTGTTGTTCTCATCTATAACATTAATAGGATAGGCGATTTCTTGTGACCGATGTTTTGTTCTACCGTTTTATCCCGATTTTGACCAAACGTATATTATTTGAAAGATATTTCTTTTTAGCCGTTTTGCAGATTTACAGATTTTAAAATTTTTTCCTTTAGTTTGGGCAAATTGCATTTAAAGTTGCTACTAACGCATACATAAAATTATACAATGCTATGTGTTTGTTTATTAAATTTGTTAATGTGTTTGTAATAAAAATTAGTTTGTTTTTTTGTGTTGATTTATGAATTGACCATAATTGATTAGCATACTTTTAGGGTTTTTATTTAATGGAAAAATAAAATTTCCTATAATTTGCGCTCGAATTTCGAGGGCTGGAATCTGCTAGTTATATATAAATGACCTACATGAAGAACTAGGAGATGGATTACTTATTGGTAATATGAATATAAGATTGTTCTCTTACGCTGACGATATCGTTCTTATAGCAGATGATGTTAAAGTTCTACAGGATATGATTAACAATTTAGAGAAATACTGTAGCTATTGGAACCTCGAAGTAAATCTATTAAAATCTAAGATTATGGTTTTCAGAAAAGGTGGAAGGATAGCCAAAAATTAAAAATGGACTTACAAAGGAACAGAAATAGAAAATGTCCCAGAATATTGTTACCTAGGCAGGATACTAACCCGAAAATGTGTATTTACAAAACATGTAGAAAAAAGAAATAATTCGGCAAAAAATTGTATAAACTCAACATGGAGTAGCTTCCCCATCAAAAATTATATTTTTTTCGATCAAAAACACATCTTTTTAATGCCGTATTTCGGTCCATACAATCGTATTGTGGGCAAATATGGGACCATTATTACTTTGAAGAAGTCGATAGCCTGCAAAGGTACTTTATTAAACGTATTCTTAAGCTTCCCAAATTTACACCAACTTATGCTCTTATGCTTGAGTCTGGAATGGATGATGCGCATCTCTACACATTAAGCCTCCATTTGTGTTATATTAAACGTACACTTTTTGAATTCACTGATTCTAGACTACCTCATAAGCTCAGTTTACTAGCTTTGGCCAACAATATTTCATGGGTGAAACATTTGAATGATTTGAGTGAAGAACTTAATATACAGTGGACACCAAATATAACAGTCGAAGAATGGAACATAAAACAGATGGCATTGATAGAATCTGTAAAAAGTAAAAATAACCAATCTGGAATAAACGAACTACAGCAAACAGAATCATTTAAAAATAAATTGGACCCATCAGTGGTACATCAATGTTTCCATCAAAACAACAATCAGGCTAATATCATGTGGATATTCAAGGCACGCTGTGACCTAATCCAACTCAATGGATCTCGCTATTCAAGAAGAAACGAAAAACGCTGCTCACTGTGTAATACGAAAGAAATTGAAAATATACAACACTTCATTGGTAAATGTCCCGTTTTAAACAACTTTCGACAGTATTGGTTTCGAAAAATAACAATATCAGAGGAAGAATTAGTTAGAATTTTAAATGGTGAAAACAACTGGCAGTACATAATCAAAAAAAAAACATCTCTTTTTACCGGCTAACGACATAATCCCAGCCGTATATTCTTTAAGATATTTATTTTTTGTAATGTTATTTAGAAAAAAACAAAACCAAAACACTTTACAATAAAGACCCTGCAGGAAGCCTGGGGTTAAGTGTCCCCAAGTCACTACTTTTGTCTATTATTTTGTTGACATTGTCAACTAAGCGTCTTCACTATTTACTTTGCTTTATCTGTCAAAAATTTTTAATAGAGAAGTTGGGAGTCTGCTTCTTCTTGATTTCTAAAGTTTTCTTTGAAAAGCAAGTGTTTGGATGAAAAACTAAAGTTTTAAAACAAGATGTAGAAAACTTGAATATAAATGGTAAATAAAAATATATTTTATAATAAATCAAAGAAAAAAGCATTATAAGTAAACGAAGTTATAAAAGAAATTGAAAGAACATTCAAATTTGTATAAGAATATCTGGTTCGAATGTCTACATATGGTCCCACTAGAACTACATAGTCACTAGTAAATTTCTGGTTCCAATGTCTATATAGGGCCCCATGAGAACTACCTAGTCACTAACTAATCAATAGTAGCAATGTCACTAGTGATTTGCAATGACACGTACATGTTAAATGTCTATAGAAAATTACATTGTCTGGGGCATACTTGGTCAGTAGTACTGGTGACAAAGTCAATAGTGAATCAGTACTGTTTCATTATTTACATTTCCTGCAGGGGAATTACTACTACTACTACTACTAGTACATATCATCTTGAAAATCTGGATCGCGAACTGATCAATCCTTATGAAGCGCTACAAAAAAATCACAAAAGTCCCAGCTTCCTTTAAGAATGGAAAATGGAAGTTAAGCTAAAATAACAAAGAAAATCGAGGTCTTTTTGTAGAATTTTAAAAAAATAGTCTGAATATTATTATCAGTTCCACAGTTGAGTTGCCACAGCATAGAGCACTGTCTTTTCGCTGTGAGATTAGAGGCTATTGTGGATTTAAGCCAAAAAAAAAAGTAATGGAATCAGCAACAAAATGCTTTTGAAATTACCCCGAATAGTATTAAAAACAATTGTATTTACTAGCAGAGCCCAGCCCTCAAAATTCGAGTGCAAATTGTAGGAAATTTTATTTTTTCATTAAATAAAGACCCTAAAGGTATGCTAATCAATTATAACCAATTCACAAAAAAACACAAAAAAGCAAACTCATTTTTATTCCAAACACATTAACAAATTTAATAAACACACATAGCATTGTACAATGCATGTGTTAGTAGCAACTTTAAATGCAATTTACTCAAAATAAAGGAAAAAATTTAAAAATCTGTAAATCTGCAAAACGGCTAAAAAGAAATACCTTTCAAATAATATACGTTTGGTCAAAATCGGGATAAAACGGTGGCGGGTCGATTTAAAAATCGCCCAAGTGACAAGGAAAATCGTATTCTAAGGATCACATTAAAAAACTTTGCCCGAGGCACCATACCTCTAAATCGAATTTGGATGTCCCGACTTTTGATCTGTCTGTCTCACTTTGACCCATTTAGAGTGCCCCAATCGAGTCCAAATGTATGATCGACCCCCACTACTTTGGTGGCCGTCCCACCCATGACAGTGGAACCCCTGGGGGTTCCCCACACAAAAATTTCAAAAAATCAAAATTTTTTTCTTGGAATTGGGCTGACTATATTTGATTTAATCAGAGTTCAGAAAAAAACACACACTGAATAAAAAACTCGTACATATATGTAAACAAACATAACTTAGACCAACACACACATATTTTTATTTTCATATCAATTATGTTTGTTTTTAAATTTTCTTCGTTGCCAAACACAATCATGACTTGTGTTCGTTTTAATATTTCGTTATTTACACGAACATTTTTCTATCACGTACTTTTTGTTTCGATCACACATAAACCACACAGATTTGAGTGTTGCTTTATTTGAAGTTCGTGTTCTGGTACGTGTACTGAAAAAAAAACAGAACATGTACAATAAACAGGTTCGAGTTCAGTTATATTTTAAGTCGTGTTCTGGCTCGTGTACTATGAAAAAATAAAATTTTAATAAATTTGGTTGAAACAATTGTCGTCGTTTTTATCGGGGTGTATTAGATCACGAGTTGATGTTTCAATTTTTCGCAGTACACGAGCCAGAACACGAATTTAAAATATAACTGAAGTCGAACCTGTTTATTGTACATGTTCTATTTTTTCTTAGTACACGAGCCAGAACACGACTTAAAATATAACTGAACTCGAAACTGTTTATTGTACATGTTCTGTTTTTTTTTCAGTATACGTACCAGAACACGAACTTCAAATAAAGCAACACTCCAATATGTGTGGTTTATGTGTGATCGAAACAAAAAGTACGTGATACAAAAATGTTCGTGTAAATAACGAAATATTAAAACGAACACAGTCATGATTGTGTTGGGCACCGTAGAAAATTTAGAAACGCACATAATTGATATGAAAATAAAGATATGTGTTGGCTGCTTTTGAACAGAACATTGTGTGTTTCATGTGTGTATTTTCTGAACCTTGGATTTAATATTAAAATTTACAATCATACGTATACGTATCTTCTACTCTGCTAATAATCATACGCCTTGGCTATGTTATGTTATTCAAAAAGATCGATCGGATGAGGGCAAATAACTTTAAGATCACTCCGTGACTATGCGTGACTATGTGTGACTCTGCATGACTACCCCAAAATTAATCTGTAGTCACAACAAGACTATGGGCCAAGTTTCAGATCAATTGTGTGAGAGGGAATGGGGTTGCCCCATGGCAGACAGACAGACAGGTCAAAAGTCGGGACATCAGAATTCGTTTTAGAGGTATGGTTCCTTGGCAAAAGTTTCTTATTTTGATACCTAGAATATGATTTTCCATGTCACTTGAGCGATTTTTTTGTCTCCCTACAAATCGACCCGCCCTAATATAGACCCAATCAAAATTATTCGAGATTATATGAAATCCGTAGATCAGAATAATATCACTCCAGCACATCGATTTCATTTAGGGCCAAAATGCAACAGCACTGAACAAGCCGAGTGCTATAAGAAAAGTTTTCGAAAAGCTTTCAATAGAGGCGTCCTATGGGCCTTGTTAATTGAATTTGAATTTGCAACATGCAGTATTGATGGATCGCGATCCATTTTAATGGATTTCACAATAGGAGGTCATTCTGCGATATGGATCGCGATCCAAATATCACAATATATATTGAACAAGTAACAGTGCCCTACAAAATAATAAAGTTATTATCCCACAAACATCACCAGGTAGTGTGCAGAGCTATTTTATTAATAAAAAATTCTATATTAAAGAGAACAATTTGGTGAACCCGCCCCTAGATATTCAAGCTGGTGGAGCGCAGTGCGACTTATGGGCTCACTTCTTACATTCTTTACCAGTCTGATATGCCAACCAATGAAAACATGTTGCAATTTTAAGTACGCTCAGAAGAGAAATTTGTCTTCAAATTCAAATTAACAAATAACTTATACCGCAACATTCCTTTGATAAATATCAGCAAAAAGCTTAACATTCAGGTGAAAAAAGCTTGGTCTTTCTTGGCATTAAAAAAAAGCTTGATTTTTCTTGACAATTTAAAATTCAGTTAAATTAATATAAAAAAAAAATATTAATTTTTATAAATTTTTTTTATTTGGGTTTAATTTAAACAAATTTGGTACATTTTTGAATATTTTACTGTGTTTTAGGATAAATAAGGGGGTATTAAAAGTAAAACAATTAAAAATACAATTACGTTAAAATTACATTTAAATCACACTTTTCATTACTAAACTAATATTAACAAAAACTAAAAAAGAGACTTTAGTTGCAGTCTCTTCATTGTATTTAAACAATTTAAATTTAAAACATTTAAATTAACATTTAAATTAAAGCACAGTTAATTTTTACACCTCTTCATTTTGCCACATATACTTGTTGCTCTTGGCAATAGAATTAATCAAAATCGTAACATGTGGTGTAAGTAAATACTGCTGAAAAATTCAACAATTTTCATCAGAATTTTGTCTGATTAATAATTGTGCCTTTATGAGATCAAATGACATTCTCTTTCTGTCTGTGGTGTACAACTAATTTTAAAAGCTAAATGTTCTTTCGCATTAAACATTGCTTATTGGAATTAAAAATATAAATAATATTAATTAATATACATTAGGGCGGGTCAATTTGTAGGGAGTCAAAAAAATCGCTCAAGTGACAAGGAAAATCATATTCTAGGGATAAAAATAAGTAACTTTGCCAAGGAATTTTGGGGTAGTCACGCAAAGTCACGCATAGTCACGGAGTGACCTAAAAGTTATTTACCCTCACCCGATCGATCTTTTTGAATAACATAACATAGTCAAGGCGTATGATTATTACTTATTGGCAGAGTAGAAGATACGTATACGTATGAGTGTTAATTTTAATATTAAATCAAACATAGTCCGCCCAATTCTAAACAAAAAATGGTGATTTTTGAAATGATTGTATGGGGTACCCCCAGGGGGTGTGCCACTGGCATGGGTGGGTCGGCCCTCCAAAGTTAGTGGGGGTCAATCATACATTTGAACTCGATTGGGGCACTCTAAATGGGTCAAAGTGAGACAGACAGATAGACAGGTCAAAAGTCGAAACATCAGAATTCGTTTCGAGGTATGGTTCCTCGGGGAAAGTTTCTTATTTTCATCCCTAGAATACGATTTTCCTTGTCACTTGGGCGATTTTTAAATCGACCCGCCCTAATAAACATAGATTGTTCCTAATAATTCTTTTAAAGAAATAGGCCCATATGTCATTGCAGCGAAATCATCCTTCTTTTTTATCCATGCGGAATTGCAGAAGAGTAGCATATTTTGGATTTTTCGATGGTGCGACTTCCCCATTGTTTTCCATGTTTATCAGCACACTGCTAGTATACAGATTAATTTATTCCATGTATAAATAAACTTATATTTTTTTAACAAATGTATGTATTTTAAACAAAACAAGTAAGAAAATTATAGTCAGTCTTGACCGACTTTATGATACCCTATACCATGGTTTAGAAACCCTATCTCTTCGGTCCAACTAAGTGGATATAGAAAATAAGCATAAAGCAGATTTGAGTGGCATTGTTATTATTTTTTTTTTTTTTGGCTGCAGATATGAAAATGTTCATATCGGATGCTATATTTATATTGGTCCTAGGTCGAAAAATTTACCGATCCTGACCATATTTGGTAAAGCCACTTATATTTTGAAAAAATATATACTGACCAAATTTGAGAAAAATCTGTGCAATATTTTTGTTTTTTTGATAGATTTAAGTGAAAATCGGGAAGCGGCGTTATATGGGGGCTATGACAAAGAATTGCCACATGGGGTTTATTATTGGATAACTGATAAATGGATGTAATAAACACACACAAACCCAATTTGGCCGAGATCTATATGATAATTTGGATCTTATGGCAATTTAAATCGAATTCATAGGGGTCATATGTATGGGGACTAGGTCTGAACATGAACCGAATTTCACCAATTTCAACAGCATTCATCCTGTGGCTGATAAAAGCTTATGTACTAAATTCCATTAAAATATATTCATATTTGCGAGCTGTAGTTTGATTACAAGGTTTACATGGACACACAGACGTACGGACGGACCGACGGACGGACGGACGGACGGACATCGCTAAATCGACTCAGAAATTGATTCTGAACCGATCGGTATAATAATAGATGGGTCTAGGTCAAATATTTTTGGTAGTTACAAATAGCAGCACAAAGTCATTATACCCAAACCACACAGTGGTATAGGGTATAAAAATTAATTTTAACTTACATTTCGTTATGCTCCTTATAGAACCGACCATCTTTTATTATACCGATCGACTCAGATTCACTTTCAAATCACTTTCTGAGTCGATTTAGCGATGTCCGTCCGTCCGTCCGTCTGTGTGTCCATGTAAACATCAAACTACAGGTCGCAAATATGTATATATTTTGATGAAATTTTGAATATAAGCTTCTATCGGCCATGGGATGAACGCTATTGAAATTGGTGAAATTCGGTCCATGGTCAGACCTAGTCCCCATACAAATGACCCCTACGAAATCGACTTAAATTGCCATAAGATCTAAATTATCATATAGATCTCGGTCAAATTGTATTTGTATGTGTTTATTATATCCGCTAATCAGCAGTCCAAAAATAATCTCTACAGGACAATTCTTAATCAAGACCGCATATAGAGCTGCTTCCCGATCTTCACTTAAATCTATCAAAAAACAAAAATATTGCACAGATTTTTCTCAAATTTGGTTTGTGTATATTTTTGCAAAATACAAGAGACTTTACCAAACATGGCCAGGATCGATCCATTTTTGGGCCTAGTCATCATATAGATACAGCATCCGATATGAACTTTTTCATATCTGCAGACAAAAAAAAATAATAAAAATCCCACTCAAATTTGGTTTTTGCTTATTTTCTATATCCAATTAGTTGGGTCTAAGAGATAGGGTCTCTAAACTCATGGTATAGGGTATCATATAGTCGGTCTAGACCGACTATAATTTTCTCACTTGTTTATTATTATGTTCTTATTTTTATGCTTATACTAAATAGAGTGAAACAATTTTTCTGTTTATTCAGTAGGGCCAACTGTTAGAAAAAT
Source organism: Cordilura impudica (assembly GCA_963682025.1). Lineage (NCBI taxonomy): Eukaryota > Metazoa > Arthropoda > Insecta > Diptera > Scathophagidae > Cordilura > Cordilura impudica. The sequence continues at coordinate 57,351,725 of OY821517.1, forward strand.
TGTGTAAAAATTTCCTAATTTGAAAAAAATTACCGTTATTAAAATGATACTGCTTTTAAACTTTGAGAAAAAGTGGATACATAGAGATTCTTGCTTTGATTAAACATTGTTTTTTGGTGGGAAGAAATATGCCCAAAGAATGGATTGTTAAACATTATGGAAAATTTTCGCCATCATATTCAATGGTTAAAACGGGGTATTCCGAATTTAAACGTGGTAGTACTAGCATAAATGATGCACATCATCCTGGTGTCCAAATGAGGCAGTTAACAAAAGTGCATCAGGTTGTATTAGATAATCGAAAGATTAAAGTAAGTGAGTTAAGAATATATTACATGATCATTTAAATATGAAAAAGCTTTTTGCTCGATGGGTGCCCCGATTTTTAAGAGTTCAACAAAAACCGAAACGTGTTCATGTTTCAAAGCATGGTTTGGAGATGTTTGAAATAAATTCAACTGGATTTTTATGTCGATTTGCAACAATGGATGAGACATTGATTCACTATTATATACCGGAGTCCAATAGACAGTCTGTGGATTGGTTACAAGCATGCGAAAGCCGACCAAAGCGGCCAAAGTCTCAACAATCGGCTGGAATGGTAGTTGCAAGTGTGAATGGTATAATATTTATTGATTACTTGGAGAAAGGAAAAACAATAATTGTCAAGTACTATGTTGAGTTATTGGAATGATGGAATGAAGAAATTGAGAAATCAGGAAAAAAAATAAGAAAACAATCCTGACAATGCACCGGCGGATTCATCTGGTTTGGCTTTATAAAAATTTAAGTCCTTACATTACGAATCGCTTCCTCACCTGCCGTATTCTCCAGATGTGACCCACAGCGATTGTTACTTCTTCCAAACTAGAAATAATGGCCCCAGAGATTGAGCTTTTCCACAAATGAAGAAGTCATATCAGAGACGGAAGCCTATTTTGAAGAGTTTGACAAATCGTATTTTTTCAAGGGTATCAAGATGTTAGAGGATCGTTCGCAAAAGTGCATTTCTCTTAACGGAAATTACGTTGAAGAGGAAAATTGTTTTTAAATCCAAAAAAAACGGGTTTTTATATATAACGCAAAAGCTTCCTTTGTTAGCTTTCTAACAACATATCTAATATTGTTAGTATCTCATCAATAGTTTCTGCCCCTTTACCAAGAAAGTCGCTTAAATGAAAATCATTTCATATATCAGTTATATTTATTGTATACTTATTTTTTTTTTTTTTTTTTTTTTGTTAACAGTAAGCGATTACCGTGGGTATACGAGTATTTAGATGTATTAATATATTTCGTCAATTGGATAATGAGTTTAACGCCTTAAAAATTATCTTCACAAATTTATTTTAGGCCAACAGAATCTACAACATGTACACGGCTGCATTTTAGTGGAGCATGATTTATTTTAATACATTTTTAACTTTTCCAACAAATTTTCTTTTACACGACACAGAGAGATTCATAGCTGGCAATTTATTGGATTTTATTGACCATGAAAAAATATTTATTGACAAATTGTGAACATTTATCAAACAATTTAATAAGCTTTTTCGACTCAGAATAAAGAAATATCTATTTTGTGTTAATGCTGTTGCTGTCTGGTATTTATTACAGATTTATTAAGTAATTTGTAAAAGATTTTCAATGAACTACTTCACAACTTAGAGGTTCAGTTTCATCAACCTTACCTAAGTATGTGTGTAGTTCGAACTTAAGTTCTTATTTCACTTCTGATAAAAAAATTCAATATTTGAGTTCTCACTGTCAAACTGAACCTTAATAAAAAAAACCAGGGGTAAAACACTATTTCAATAGAATGTACTTATAAATCTATAAAAATAAACAAATAACTTTTATTTAAATCCCCAGAGTATCAAGAAAAATGCCAGTTTTTTTATGCATATACAGTAGGGTGGAGTGAAGTTATAGGGGAATTTTTTTTCTTGGCATTTTAATATTTATGCTCAAATAGATGCATAAATATTATATTCTCGTCGCTTTGATCACAAGCTGACGAAACTGACATTTTTAACATTTTACAGGAGAATACTTTTTATAGTTTTGCGATCATATTCCCTCTTCTCCACGCTAAACTGTGTGTGATATCTTTAGTCTCCTTTTCTAATTATGTAGTTTGAAATGTGTTCTTTACTATTATTAAATAAAATTACCATAAAAATTGTATTATAATGAATTTCTTCAATTCCAAAGCAGTTACGACACTTTGTGAACAAAAAATGTATCCACAATTATTAATTTATTTAAAAATTTTAAAAATATATTTTGAATTATAAAGTTATTTATTTCATATTATTACATGTCTATATACATACATATACATTTACATAACAAATCAGAAAAAAAAACAAAAATTAAAAGTAATGAGTTCAATATAAGGTAAATTAAGCAAAAACAAGTAAGAAAATGATAGTCGGTCGAGACCGACTATGTGATACCCTATACCATGCGTTTAGAGACCCTATCTCTTAGGCCCAACTTACTGGATATAGAAAATAAGCATGAACCAAATTTGAGTGAGATTTTTATTAATTTTTTTGGCTGCAGATATGAAAAAGTTCATATCGGACGCTATATCTATATGGGGACTAGGCCCAAAAATGGAACGATCCTGACCATGTTTGGTAAAGTCTCTTCTATTTTGCAAAAATATATACAAACAAAATTTGAGAAGAATCAGTGCAATATTTTTTGTTTTTTGATAGATTTAAGTGAAGATCGGGAAGCAGCTCTATATGGGGCCTATGACTAAGAGTTGTCCCAGGGATCATTTTTAGACTACTGATTAATGGATGTAATATATACATACAAACCCAATGTGACTAAGATTTGTATGATAATTTGGATCTTATGGCAATATATGTTGATTTCATAGGGGTCATTTGTGTGGGGGCTAGGTCTGAACATGGACCGATTGTCACCAATTTCAATAGCGTTCATCCCATGACCGATAAAAGATTAAATACCACATTTGATCAAAATATATTCATATTTGCGACCTGCAGTTTGATTACAAGTTTTACATGGACACACAGACGGACGGACGGACGGACGGACATCGTTAAATCGAATCAGATAGTGATTCAGATAGTGATTCTGATTCGATCGGTATAATTAAAGATGGGTGTAGGTCAAATATTTTTGGTTGTTACAAACAGCAGCACAAAGTCATTATACCCAAACCACATAGAGGTATAGGGTCTAAAAATATGCATGTTCTGGCAGCTTGATTACTGGGGTGTCTCCAGTAGTAAGAGACATCAAATCCGTATATTTATTTATGGGTATTTTTGGCGGTATCTCATTTAATTTCAAAATTTTTCCATCAATAAACTTAAAACAGAGCGCTTCAGTGTCAATGACCCCCCATACATTGTGTCACCATGTTTATTTTTAAAGAATAATTTGTTAGGATCACTCTTTACGACTCTATATTCTACCATTTGTGTCCAGTTTATAGGCTCTCCTGCATCATCCTTTCGCACGGATAATAGCTTTAAGTACACCGAGAGTTTTTTAAAGTTTAAAAAATCTATATATTCCATTGGGACCACTTCATAAGGCTTCTGTTTCTTAGCCAATCGAAATATTGCATTTAGTTGACTGGGAACGTGAACGTATCCACTTCTTTTTTAATGCGTACGTGATTGCGCTGAGGGTAAATACTAATTTTAAATAACAAATAACAAGATATCAAATATTTGATAATAAGTATAAAGGAAAATATTTGATAATGAAGTTTAAAATGAAAATAGTTAAAAACAATATTTAAAGAAAATGTATGATAATTATTAAATACAAAGTAAACTAAATAAAATATATAATAAGGAAGAAAGGGGAAGGAGTTATTAGGGTCACTCACAATATTATATATGTAACTCCAGGTTCTTCGGATACTTTTTGATAAACACGTGTACAAAAGAATTTCTGGAGTTTGCAAAATATTTCTTTTTGTACTTTTTTCTTCTTCGTTCTAAAATCAATTGACAGTCACTACTGACAAAGAGAAAGATTGAATGTTCACTAACTCTCTCAGTAATTGTTTGATTTTGCCTGCCACCAAAAGATGTCACTCAGCAATTCATGCTATTGCTATCCTGATGACATATTTGACACCACTTTGCAATAATATTCAAACAGTTCTTAAAGAAGTGCAATATTAACTGAAAAATTGCAGTGACGTCTGTTTGTGAACAATTTTGTTTGCATTCTGTCAGTTACGTCTAAAATGTTTTAGCTTTTTTTGCGATAACGGTTATATATTCGATCACAAAATTTACACACAAGCTGTGCTATGACTGCAGAAGTCCTCTAGTGTCTTAACTCAATTTCGGAAAAAATGTCAGTTCCTTCAGCTTGTGATCAAAGCAACGATATGAAATATAAGGCCGTTCGGAGTTCACCTTTCAGGACAATGGTATTCTTCAACGTAATCTCCGTTAAGTGAAATGCACTTCCTCCAACGATCCTCTAACATCTTGATACCCTTGAAGAAATTAGATTTGTCAAACTCCTCAAAATAGGCTTCCGCGTCTGATATGACTTCTTCATTTGTGGAAAATCCCTTTCCCGGGAGCCATCTTTTTAAGTTTGAAAACAAATAATAATCGCTGGGGGCCAGATCTGCAGAATACGGTAGGTGGGGAAAAAATTCGTAATGAAAAGACTTCAATTTTTCTGAAGCCAAAGCAGCCAAGCATTGCACTATGGCCGAAATTGCGATTTTAGCGGCAAAAAGTCAATTTTTCAGCTTTAAATTTTTACAATTTTTTTGATGGTGTTCAATACCCAACATATTGATAAGAAAAAGCTTAAAAAAAATTTACTGTTGGCAACCCTGTTTATGTACAAACAGCTGTTAATGTTTACATATTTTTTAGTACGTGTTAATACAAGTGAAGCAGCAAAATTTTTATAAAATTAAAAACTGTTTTTTTAATAATATATTCTTGTAAAAAAAAACTTTGTAAATATGAGATCTAATACTCGAGGTGAGTATTTTTACTATAGTTTGCTAAATGTTTGTATTTCGTACTTATTTTGGTGGTTTTTTGTGTGAATTTTTTTGTGAAATTCTGAAGAATTTTATCGTTTTTCGTAGAGTAAAACTAAAAATGTCATGAAGTGTCATTGGAACTATTTACTTGTGGTTATTTGTACAAAACTCAAGTTTTATGTCATGGTAAAAGTGTATGCATTTGACTGCTAATGAACGAATTTTTAATATTTTTGTAGAAACACTCAGGTTCAAAAATTCTGAAGTATTTCACTTTTGGTTGAGAAACAACAGGAATGTTTCGAATTACATAGAAGGAAAGATTCCATACGAAATTGACAGTGAATTAAGTAAATTAATATGTACTAAAGCTCGGAACTTATCTAATTTTATTAAACTAAAATGGGATAAACAATCCAGAAATGAGAAAACATTTAGAAAATATATTAAGGAATGGTTGGGTCGAGAAACAATTTTTTTATACCGAAAAAGATTATGCCATCGGGCGACCAAAAATGACTTATGATAACAGCTGCGAAAGAAATAAAAGGAAATTAGCTTCCGAATTAGCTTCCCAGCAAGGAGACTATGAGCAATTATTAGTTCATGCTTTAAAGTAAAATATAAATTATATATGACATTAATAGATGGGAAAGTCTTAAATGTGTTGACAGAAACTAAAAGTGTACAGCAATGCCCCATCTGTCATGCCGGTCCAAAGCAATTTCGATCTATAAGAAACTTTGATTCTCCTAATTTTGAAGCGAAATATGGAATAGGTTGCCTTGCAGAAAATGCATCTGAGGCGCGAAACAAATATTATAAAAAAAGATCGAACTGGTCACGCTCGAAAGGATTCAAGAGTGAACAACATAATTGACATGTATCATAGAGCAATGGATAGCTCTAACCCGTATATTTCAAGTTTATGTTTGCAAGAACGTACAAATAGTTTAGAAAAACTTCCGTTTCCTCGAGAAGTAATTGATCTTTTTAAAATGCCTGAATTACCACCAGAACTGCTATTACCTTCGACATCTCAAGAAGCCTCCAGCTGCAATTATAGTTCTGATTCCGATGTTAGCTTAGAGTCGTTAAATAATTATTCATTGGAATTAGAAGCAGGTGAAAACGGGGCGTGAACCGCTCATTTTTTTCTCAAGTGGCTTTTTTGTCAGTAGAAGTCCGTATAACCATTTTGGTGAAGCTAGCTTGCCAGGAAGTACTATTTGCCATTACTTTGGAAAAAGACGGCGTGGCCCGCCCATTTTTTCTCAAATCGATTTTTTTCTCATTAGAAGTCTACACAACAAAGTTGGTGAAGCTAGCTTGTCGGGAAGTATTTTTTGCCGCTAAAATCGCGATTTCGGCCACAATGCATTGTCATGATGGTACAAGATTTTTTTTCTTATTTAAGTGGGGTCGATGTCTTTCATAATTTCTTCATGCAATCTGTCCAAAAGCTCAACATAGTAATTAGCAGTTATTGTTTTTCCTTTCTTCAAGTAATCAAGAATTATTAGACCACGTGCATCCCGAAAAACCCTGACCATTAACTTTCCAGCCGATTGTTGAGTCTTTGGCCGCTGTGGCCGGCATTCACACGCTTGTAACCACTCCGCAGACTGTCTATTGGACTCCGGTGTATAATAATGAATCCACGTATCATCCATTGTTATAAATCGACGTAAAAATTCAGTTGAATTTATTTCAAACATCTCCGAAACAAACTTTGAATCATGAACACGTTTCAGTTTTTGTTCAACTCTTAAAAATCGGGGCACCCATCGAGCAAAAACCTTTTTCATATTTAAATGATCATGTAAAATATTCCTAACTCGCTCACTTTAATCTTTCGATCATCCAATACAACTTGATGCACTTTTGTTAACTGCCTCATTTGGACACCAGGATGATCTGCATCATTTATGCTTGTACTACCACTTTAAATTCGGAATACCCCGTTTCAACCATTGAATATGATGGCGATAATTTTCCATAATGTTTAATAATCCATTCTTTGAACAGTATTTTTTCCCACCAAAAAACAATATTTAAGCAAAACACGAAAATCTTTGCAATCCAATTTTTCTCACACTTTAAAAGCAGCATCATTTTTGTAATGGAAACTTTTTTTTCTATTTAATGAAATGTCAGAAAATTTTGACACAAGTTTTCTAAGAGTTGGCTTTACTGCAACAGACAAGATTGGCACTTATCACGCCATCTATATGTGAGACCACGTACTTTTCACTCCATGTAGTATTTACAGCTATTTGCATAGATCCCGCTTAGTTTTGAAATTGAAGCAATTGCTATGCCGGTTCACCCTAATGCACATATTTTGTTAGAATTTAATTCCATTATTGTATTTATCTTTACACATTTCACAGTCCTTGAAAAAATATTATTTTACTATTTATGTTTGAAGTCTTAAAGGTCATTGCCTTGTTATTGTATTTTGGAGCACTGTTTTTATAGACTTATTTCTTGTTTGCTTGTTTGATTGTTTATTACTTCTTCTTTACACTTACATTGCCGTACATGTTTTTTTTTTTTTTTGTAAATTTTACAAAATAAAATATTTGACTCTTTTTACTTGATTTCCGTTGGCCTAAACCGCTATTTCTGCTACTTAAGAATTTATTATTTGTCCTTTTGTTGTTTGTCACATTAAAAAATTGTGTTATATTGTTGATAAGACCCTTTAAGTGAAAGTCTGTATTTATACCCTATACCACTATGTGGTTTGGGTATAATGACTTTGTGCTGCTGTTTGTAACAACCAAAAATATTTGACCTAGACCCATCTTTAATTATACCGATCAAATCAGAATCACTTTCTGAGTTGATTTAACAATGTCCGTCCGTCCGTCCGTCCGTCCGTCCGTCTGTGTGTCCATGTAAACCTTGTAATCAAACTGCAGGTCGCAAATATAAATATATTTTGATGAAATTTGGTACGTAAGCTTTTATCTGCCATGGGATGAACGCTATTGAAATTGGTGAGAATCGGTCCATGTTCAGACCTAGCCCCCATACAAATTACCCATATGAAATCGACATAAATTGCCATAAGATCCAAATTGTCATACAGATCTTACTCAAATTGGGTTTGTATGCGTTCATTACATCCATTAATGAGTAGTCCAAAAATGATCCCTTTGACCCCATATAGAGCTGCTTCCCGATCTTCACTTAAATCTATTAAAAAACAAAAATATTGCACTGATTCTTCTCGAATTTTGTTTCTATATATTTTTGCAAAATACAAGAGACTTTACCACACATGATCAGGATCGGTCCATTTTTGGACCTAGTCCCTATATAGATATAGCATCCGATATGAACTTTTTCATATTTGCAGCCAAAAAAATTAATAAAAATCCCACTCAAATTTGGTTTATGCTTATTTTCTATATCCAGTTAGTTGGGCCTAAGAGATAGGGTTTCTAAACGCATGGTATAGGGTATCGTATAGTCGGTCTAGACCGACTATAATTTTCTTACTTGTTTTTTTTCACGTTGTTCAAAAAAAACATTCAGACAAAAATATTAAGGGTATTCATTCGCTAAGTCTGTTCATTGTTGCTGCTCACTAAGAATGTGAATTTGTGCGTCATGTTGCATAAAAAATGATTGCTAGTTAATTTGAAGTCAGTATTATTATCAAGATTATTCTTATGATATTTAAATTTTTTTAAGATCTGTTAGTAATGCACATGCTATATTATTACACACAAATAGAAAAAAAGAAATTTAATTGCAAAAAACAATTGAAATTTGTTAAGAAATCTTTTTGTTGAAATACGAGGAGGCAACAAATTATTGCTTTGGCCAAACAAAAATGTTCATATAAAACTAAAGATAATATATCAAATAGAACAGTTTGTTATACACATACAGCCACACATACGTACTGGTACAATATATTCGAGAAATGTTATAATCCCACACAAATTGGTTAGTTTATTGGCCATTGTGTATACGAGTGTTTTTGAATTCATTGTTGGACACATGAAAGTTTGCAAACGGTCGTATGAAATTAAAAAGCTGAACAATTTTAGATCAAATTAAGTTATAAGATATGAGTTCCTTTTTGGATAATTATAATCATATTTATTTCATATTTTCTAGATGCTTTAAATCTTATGAATATATTTATTACCTGCACCACCAGTATGTGGTCAAAATATTTTCACTTTGTGCTGTTGTAATATTAACAAGTCAAGTCTAGTCTAGTCTGTACGATACTCTGAGCCAATAACTGGATATAGGAAATAAGCATAAACCAATTTTTAGTTCTATTATTTTATTTGTGGCGTGAATATTTAAGAAAGTTCATACCTGATGTTACTTTGTGGTGATGTTTAAACTACCAGAATTACTTTCTGAGTTGATTTTGCGATCAAAATCCTTGTAAAAAAAAGTTCGCAAATATGAAAATGTTTTGATGATATTTCTGTGGTTTTCTGGAATAACCGCGTATGTCAATTTTTGTCAGTTTTGAGTTAACGATGCCAAATATATTAATTTTTAACGCTCTTTACATGTGTTCAATATTTTAAAAAAATTTTTTGACCATTTCTGAGTTTTTTTTTAAATAACGACGTAACTTAAAACGTATGTCAACCTACGTTTGATCGCTGATAAATTATTTTCTCAGAAAACGATACATAGCGACAAACGTTGTTATTAATGAAAATGCAAAATAATTTTGGATTAGTTTTCACTAATAAAAATTTGTGTGTTTATTTTTGTTATTTTTTGTCACTATTATTCTTGATACGTTGTTATATTCTCATCCAAAGTCCCGTTAACTTTTTGTTGACGAACAAATGAATCCATTTTTCAAGCAACAACAACTTATGTCTGCATGGGTGGTTGCATTGGTAGTTTTCTTTTTCAAAGAAAACGACGTTTGTCGACATAAGTTGTTTTATCTGCACACACTTTAAGTGTAATTTACATATTGTTTTTTTCATCCTTCTCTAGGATCTATTCCTCTGAAGATTTTTGACTCAAAAAGTATTTAAAGTATTTATTGCCCATATCTACAGGACTGTGAAATAAAAAGCTCTAAAATCTTTATATCGAGCCCATAATTTCAAATATAACGTTTTTTTTGGCTCCCCTGAACATTTTGATTTTATGACATACGCGGTTATTCTAGAAAACCACAGATTTAGTGCATAAACTTCTATCGGCCATAGAATGAACGTTATTGAAATTAGTGAAAATGACCCCATGAGATCGACTTAAATTGCCACAATATCCAAATTATCATATGGGTAATTCCATGTCAAATCAACCAATAGGTGTACACTACCTTCTCCAAATTGTATGATTTTTCGTAGGAAGACAGATTATTACAGAACTAAAATAAGTGCAAAGTTTGAGGGCACTGGCACTTCTGTATCCGGAAATATGTGGTCTTGAAAATCGTAAAAAAAGGTCAAAATTTACAAAGTTGTACTTACTTAATTATCATTTTCTTGAAAAGTATTATAGTTACGCAACTCATCAAGGTTGCATTTGAAAGGTTAATTAATTACCTTTAATTTGATATACAACATGATTTTTTTTTTTTGGAAAGGTCCAAGGTCACATCTCTTGACCTATAATTCGGGAGACTATAGCTGTAAGAACGACAATTTTAAAAATCTGAAAAAAATATATGTTTAAGATTGGTTCCTTCCCTACAGTTCCAAAAAATTTCAGACTGGGGGTATGCTTGGATCCAGAAATATTTATCATAGAGTAAAGGTAGATATTTAAAAAGTCGGTGCTGTTACTGTTACTGTTTATGAATGTGGTTGGTTGTGCTCGTGAGCGTCGGCGGGCTATGCACGCACGCCGCTATTTGTGTCTGGTTCTTTAGCTCTGTACTGTACTCATTACAGACCTGTGTTAGGGTTGGTTTGACAGGTAATTATGTTAGAGCGAGACAACAGTATAAATGTTGTCGGGTGTGGTTCGTACTGTCAAATAACTTGGATATAGAGAAATTATTGAAAAACGAGAAGTCAAAGTCAAAGGAAGCACCACGAAAAAAAAAACCATTCTAAACACGTTGCTTTAAAAAACCACATGTGTTGCTATAAAATCAATATTTTTAAATAAAACCAAAAGTGTTCAAAGTGATTGTTTTTTGCCTCTGTAAACAATATGTCATTTAATACAATATATTGTTGTAATCCATTTAAAAAAGTTGCTCATGTCCGGAATGCAAGAGGACTTCGAAAAGTTCAGCAATGGATGACTGGAATTAGTAATAACATTTCAATATCAAATAAAATATGTGATATATGCAGAAGAGAACTTTATAAATTAAAAGGAAGTGTAAACAATAATATTCAATCTATGAACGAGCCAGAAAACGAGACTTCAGACTCGGAAAGTGAAGCATCAGTTTCGGGAGATGTTCCAATTTCTAAGTTAAACGAAAGTTTAACATATTTACAAGAAACTCCAATATGTTCGAGAAAAATTCCATTAAAAGACAACTAGAAAGTTAGAAAAAATAACAACATCAATTAAAACCAACATTTTCCCAAATTCAACACCTTCAACCTCTCACGTATGCCCAGAATCGGAAATAATCGAACAACTAAAAGAAAAGTTTAAATCAATAACTAAAAACAGTGATAAAATTCAACTTTTAACTATTTTACCTAAAAGCTGGACATTGAAAAGAATGGAGGAGGAATTTCAAATAACAAATTTCATGGCACGAATGGTAAAAAACTTGGTTGAGACAGAAGGCGTATTGAGTACACCGAATCCAAAACTTGGAAAATGATTGCCATTAGAAATTGTTGATGTGGTGAAAATCTTTTATGAAACTGATGATGTCAGCAGATGTCTACCAGGATGTAAAGACTACGTGTCAATAACAGAAAATGGTGTAAAAGTAAAAAAAAATAAAAGACTTTTACTCGGAAATCTTCGAGAAGTTTATGCTTTATTTAAAGAAAAACATGAAGGGATAACTATTGGAATTTCTAAATTTTGTGAACTTGGGCCAAAAAATGTGGTTCTAGCAGATGCGTCAGGAAGCCATAATGTATGTGTTTGTAAAATACATCAAAATACAAAACTAATGCTCCACGCAATAAACCTGAAAAAATTGACAGAAAATGTGCAGGATTTTGTGCTGGAAACTTATAAATATTGTTTAAAAAGACTTATCTGCAATCCCCCATCACCAAATTGCTACCTTGGCAGATGTAGCATGTGTCCAGATATACAAAATTTTAAAGACAAACTTGGTGAATTATTATTAGAAAATGAAATTGATTAAATCATATATAAACAGTGGATAAGTGTAGATAGAGACTCTTTGGAAACTATTATTAAAGAAACTGATTCTTTTCTGGATTCTTTATGCGTATCTAAAGAGCAGGGTGCATTTATGGCTCACAAAAAGTCTGCGTTGGAAGAAAATGAGTATTTAGTAATTTGCGACTTCTCCGAAAATTCAACTTTTGTGGTTCAGGATTCTGTGCAAGGCTTTTTATGAAATAATAGCCAGGCCACACTATACCCAATAGCAATTTATTACAAATCAAATGGAAAATTAGAAACTACAAATTTTATAATAATATCAGACTGTCTAATACATAATACCATAGCAGTTCATTTATTTCATCGCCACCTAAATGAGTTTTTAAAAAACAAGTTTTTGAAAATACCAAAGAAAATTTTTTATTTTTCGGATGGTTCTTCCGCTCAATTTAAAAATAAAAAAAACTTTGCCAATTTATGCCATCATAGCGAAGATTTTAATTGTTCCGCTGAGTGGCATTTTTTTGCTACCAGTCACGGCAAAGGACCTAGTGATGGTCTTGGGGGAACGGTAAAGCGTGAAGCACGAAGAGCCAGCTTGCAACGTCCATTCGAAGATCAGAATTATAGGTCAAGAGATGTGACCTTTGACCTTTCCAAAAAAAAATCATGTTGTATATCAAATTAAAGGTAATTAATTAACCTTTCAAATGCGACCTTGATAAGTTGCGTCACTATAATATTAATCAAGAAAATGATAATTAAGTAAGTACAACTTTGTACATTTTTATAATTTTTTCCCATATTCAAGACCTCATACTTCCGGATCCAGATGCGTCAGTGAACTTAAATTTAGGATTTTTCTTATTTCTCGGATACACTTTAATCCTGCCAAAATTCAGCCAATTTGGAAACAGTGATGTAAAAACAGCCATATTTTAAGTTGAGTTCAGATGGTTTAACCCATATGTGACCTTCTCCGAGAAAAGGGACCTAGTGTGTCAGAAAACGGGTTGTGTCAAAAACGGTGGCTTTTGGCACCTAAAGGGGTGTAGAAACTTTAAATGCGTTTTTTTCTCAAAACTTAATTTTCACACACTAGATCTCGGTGAAATTGAGTTTATTACATCCATTTATCAGTAGTCCAAAATAAACCCTATAGGACAATTTCACTGGTCTACAAATCAAAAAAAAATTTACTGCGGAAACGAAGCATGGTTTTTAACTAATCTGGGTACGCTGAATTCGAATCTGGCATACAAATTGGGCTATCACGTCTTGTTCATTTTTTATCGCATGCTGGCAATACTGTAACACAGTCAATACTGGCACTACAATTTCACAATTATTAATTTGACAAAAGCCCACATTCATTATAAATCTTCAGAATAGTAGCGTTTAAGCATGTCAGGAAGATCGTGTGTTACTTATTCAAGCTATTTTTGCTTTGTGTGTGGTGAATATTTGGTTGGAAGAAAAGGATTTGGAATATCAGAATCATTAAAATATGCATATTTATAATATTAATAGGCCAGGCGATTTCTTGTGATCGATGTTTTGTTCTACCGTTTTTTCCCTATTTTGACCAAGCGCATATTATTTGAAACGTATTTCTTTTTAGCCGTTTTGCAGGTTTACAGATTCTTAAATTTCTTCGTTTGTCTTGAGTAAATTGCATGTAACGTTGCTACTAACACGTACATAAAATTATACATATGCTACGTGTGTCTTATTAAATTTGTTAAAATGTTTGTTGATGAGTTTTTACCTTCATTCACAGTAATAATAAAACATACAAGTGTTGGTGTGTGAATTGGCTAAGTTGAGATATAAAGCCGCCTAGAAATTGCACTCGAATTACATTATTTTGGTTTTGCTGTCAGAAACTTGAACAAACCGTGGACACCGATAATGTTTTGAAATAGTTGCAGAACTGTTTTTACAAGAAGAAGATCTATTTAGATTTTTCAATTCCAGTACTTTGGAGAGAGTCAAGTAACCATCAAACCGATTGTTATTTCTGTTTAACTCTTTGAGCGACAATATATCCACAAATTTTTTACCCCCTAGAGTGGCACAGAAAAGAAATTTTTGTTTTTTATTTTTTATATTTGTAATTCATTCAGAACACTTCAAAACTTAAGAAAAACATTTTAAAAAAATATTCGTTATAAATAATTACAAAATAAAACAGTAAATATAGGTGGTACAGTTTATAGACCACCGCCACTTTCACCGACTTTGTGATAATCTGGGAAACATGTTATATTTTTTGCCAAACAAAGTGGTACATTACATGTTCCACAGATCCAGCCTGTTCTTATCTGTATTTTTGCGTGCCGCATAAAGCACACCGTTTCCGTGTGCTGCGTTGGGGGCTGATGTCCAGCTTGAGTTGTTCTTATTTGCTCTGATACATAAGGTTTCGATTTTTTTTTTCTTTATCGCGGTGACAGCTATTGCTGTGAAAGAACTGCTGTGCCGTTTAATATTTCTTTCAACAATGGTTTCCGCTAGCAGGCCCTCAATAATTCCTAAGCGAAAGTTCTTGTGGTTGAGTGGTGGTTGATCTGCCAGCTTATTTTATTATTTACTTTTTATTATAATTCATGTTTTTATTATAATCCTGCACTATTTCGGGTGCCGGAATATTTTTCATATCTCCTGTTTTATCTCTCCTTTGCAATACAACCGTTTGTTCTGGGTCATGATGATTTGAAATTATATAATCACATTTTTATCTTTCCATTTGATGGCTAATAAATTTTCTGTGGTGTACCAATCATACTCACCACGTTTCGGTGCCTTATGTGGCTTAAAGATCCTACTTCCTATTCGTATTAACTGTGCCACAAGCATATTTTTGCTTTGCTTTCGAGTCCAACATACTTGCAAAAAAAATACTTGTAAAATGATTTTTACCGACAAGATCCGCAGTCTGATTTTTTATAACTTTTTCCCCAAGTTTTTTTTGTGACGGCGCACAGTGGTCAATTTCGCGAGATAGCGGTCAAAACTCTATAACTTTTGACCGGATTGGTAATTGTTGTTCAATTTGTTTTGTTCAATAGGAGGGACTTTAAGCTTCAATTTGCGTATTCAAACGTAAAAATCGACTGATAGGAACGTAAGTAATTTGGAGTTAAAAATGCATTTTAATTTTTTGTTGAGTTTCCATGTAAAAGTTGAATATTTTGACATTTTAAATAGGTATTTTTTTTATAATTTCTTATTTTCTTCAATCGTATTTTACAACCAATACTTATTTATTATTCCTAAACTTAATTTTGGGCAGAAAATGCCAACATTTGGCCCCTGACATTTATTTAGTCTCAATATTCACAGGGGCCAAAGGTTGGTTTTCTTTGGAAGAAAGCTAATTCTTGTGAGGACTAAACTGAAAAATAACACTGAAATTCCCAACAATATCAATACCATTTGGATATATTATATACAGAACACAACATCGATAAAATTTTAAGTAAACTTTTACTATTGATTTAAAGTGCACATATATTTTATTTAAATGTATTAATAAAAATTTATACTAAAATTAGAAACAAATTATAATCTTTAAACTAGTATTAATTAAGCAATATTAGTAAAAATTTCTTCCAAATAGCTTTGATTTTCATTTTGCAGTAGTTGTTTAGCTTCTTCATCTAACTCTAATGAGGTTGATTTCCATTTTTGTCGAATACTGGACATACATGGGTCTGATGTGCACAACAAAATATTAATAAGATCTTCATTAGTACAATATCTGGAAATTATTCTTGTATTGTGCTCGCGAAAGAATCTGTAGTCTTTGTTCCTTTTTTCTTGGGCTTCTTCTGAGAGATCTCCAATTGGAAGCATATTGTGCTGAATTATTTGTTCCCCATGGAACAAATTTTTGTGAACTGTGGTTGGCATATGTCTCCAAGAATATTTTTGGTTATATAGGGTTGCTGTCTCATTAGCATACTGACCAAATTTTTTTGCATCTATCGTTTTGCTACATGCTATAACTTGTAATATGATTTGGAATCGTCGTATTAAATCATAATCTACTCCAGTTATAGAAGCTGTTGTTTCTGGATCGGAAAAAAATCTCCTTGCTGTGTTTCCATCATTAGAATTTGCTTCTCCTTGCTTTGACTGGTCAATTATAAGGCCTATCTCACGGTATTTTTCTTGAATATCTTTTTTTTTTGCTTTCTTTTTTCCAAATTTTCTTTGTTGTTTCTCCTAACGGGCCAAATTCCAAATCGTATCCCAATTTAAGAATATGCTCCATAAAACGAATTCTAGCAAATTCATATGCTTCATTAAAACTATCGTCTTGTGTTGGTGGTTGGCTCAATTGACTTGATGTTTTTTGGCATATGGTGCAGCTTGACGATGACTTTGTTTTGGTTAAAGCTTGTGCAACTTTTCCATCAATCATTGTGAGACACATTTTAAAATTTACTTCAATGTCTTGGTCATCAAATTTAAATGTTACTGGTTGAAGTTCTTTAATTTGATCATTTATTTTTCGAACTTCTTCATCTATGACATCTTGAGTCTCCTTTTTGTAAGCAAACTTTATTGGTCTACAAAATTTTGTTGACGAGGGAATTTCATTCTTCCATACATCTATCTCTGCAGCTCTACTAGTTGACGGCTCTGAACCAATATAAGTCAGAGGCGGATTTAGGCCTGCTCCTTTCCTAGGCACTCTTTAATATGCCGCCCTTTTTGATAAAATAGGAGTGATTATCAAAAAAAAAAAAAAAAAATATACAATTTTTTAATAATTAAATTATTGTGTATCAATTTTTATTAATTTAGATACATACATACTATATATACGTTTTTTTTTAATTCACATATAATTAATCTTATATTTTGGCCAATTCAAAGCAGTGTCATATAAGTCTTATTTTTTATACATTTGTCTTATTTTCATACATATTTGCTTATATTTATATTACAAAAAATTTATAAAATTTTACACATGAAGTGTATGTTTTTAAAAAAAATTAACTCCAAATTTTATAATTTTCTTTCAAAATTTGAGGTTTAAATAAAATAAATTAAAATAAAATTCATATATTTATATCCAGACAAAAAGAAAAGCAAAAGTTTTTATGAAAAATATAAGTAACTTTTTAATAAGAATACTATTTTTTTAAAAATATATTATTGAGTTTTTTCATTCAGCGCTTATTTTGTTAATTTAGTTTTTCGGGATTTTGATCGGGCAAAAACGTCAACTAATTCTTCAAAGTTTGTTTCTTGCACTAATTGGGTTTCAATAGACAATAATGCAAGGGCATTAAGTCTATCTTGGCCCATACTTGCCCGTAGATAGTTTTTTACTCTTTTAAGGGTGGAAAATGACCTTTCTGCTGAACAGTTTGTAGCAGGGATACTCAAAAAAATTCGTAAAGCTATGTATACATTGGGGTAAACATCAGAGCGCACATCTTCAGTATTTGCCAATAAATCTTTGAGTTGATAATGTAAATGAATGCATTCATTTGCTAATGTCTCTTCTAAATCATCAGGATACTTTTTGACGAGTTTATTTGCGTGACTTTTTAACTCATTTGTATCTATTTTAGACATATTATCAAAAAAGTGGAAGTTTACAAAAAGTTTTTCGTATGCGTTTTTACGTTCGGATAACTGTACACTCAGAGTATCCAAAATGGGATAGTAAATATTTGTACGAAAATTTTCTTTTCCACAAAATGGTGCCCTTTCATTTACCCGTGATTCATCTGACTGAAGTTTTCTTGTTTTTCTGCGACGAGTGTCATAATGATAATAATCTTGAACTCCAGATAACTTTTTGGCTTTTTCTACGAATTCAGAAAATTATTTATTTCTCATATCCTGAAGAAATGATGCTAGGGAACCATAAATTTGGATAACAGATGACAAATCAGCGTGAGATCCCTGAAGTTTCTTACTAGCAGCATTAAAACGATCTAAAATTACATTCCAAACAATGACTAGAATAGCTGTTTCTAGATGCTGTAATTTTCTTTGCAATCCAATAGCTTCAGATCGTTTAGTCGTTTTCTCGTCTTTGTTTTCTGCAATAAAGTTTAATGCATCAATTATTGCAGACCACTCTTTTTCTAAAGCATAACATGCATCATGTCGAGCAGACCAGCGAGTTTGAGATAGACTTTTGAGTCTTAAATTTGTCCGCTGCACCAAGATCTCCCAACGATGTGTAGATATTGTAAAAAAATTATAAAGTTCTTGCAAAGTGAAAAAAAATTCTACTGCTTCGGGTACAGATTCAGCTGCACAAGTACCTACGAAATTCAAAGAATGGGCATCGCAAGGCACGTAATCTGCTAAAGGATTTATTGTTTTAATTCTAGCCTGGAGTCCTGAATATATACCTGACATATTACTTGCATTATCATAAGATTGACCACGGCAGTTCATTATGTCCAAACCATTTTTTTCTAGAGAGTTTAACACGGCATTTTCAATATCTTTGGCTTTGTGACCAGTATTTGGTAAAAATTCCAAAAATCTTTCAACGGTTTCACCATTTTCACGTACATATCTAATAATTATAGCAAGCTGATCGACATGTGCAATGTCAGGCGTAGAATCTACAATGATACCAAAATACTTAGCCATTTGCACTTCAGTAGAAATGTGTTGTAATACTTTATCTCGAATCAAGGTTATAATTTCTTCGTAGAATGTTTTAGATAAGTACGACGTTTTTCCACTCCCAGGGTGCGCACAACATTTTAAATGCTCAGATAAAAATGGATCAAACTCGGCAAGAAGCTCTACTGTTCCTAAGAAATTTCCATTTCGTAGATCTCCAATTTGTTCTGAATGTCCTCGAAATGGCAGTCCTCTCATTGCTAGTGATTTAACAATTGCAATTATTCTGTATAAAATTTTTCTCCAATACGAAATTTCTTCATCTAGCTGTTTAATTAGACTTTGATCAACACGGCCTTGAACTACTGCTCGAGCTTTTATATGATAAACATTAGTTTTATGAAAATCTGAATTTTCGTGAGCTTCAACGCGTGCATTTGAGTTTTTCCAGTCACTAAACCCTTCGCCGGTAAAAGCATTAATTTCACCACTTCTACCAAATAACAAACAAAGAACACAAAATACAGACCCTTTAGTTTCTGAATAAATCAACCACTCACGGCGTTGAATTTCTCCGTTTTTTAAAGTACGTTGAAATAGGTTTTTGGAACAATACCTAGTTTTATCATTGTAAACGTTTTTGGAATTTTTGAAATTTGTGATGTTATTTGGTGGCGTACCGTTTGTACTTATGTATTCCCGTGTTTCTTCATTTAAATTCCACAAAAAGGGATCACTATCAATCTTTATAACATCTGTTCGAATTAAATTGTCGCTTAATAAGGTTGTTGAAGAAGAGTTTGAATGTATTTCTTCGATATCTTGTGCTAAAGTCCGTTCTAAGTCCTGCTAAATAAAATATTACTTTTCAACAACCACAATTTTTTTAGTTATAATAAAACTTTTTATTCAATTGAAAAAAAGCACGATAATTAGTACGAAATACTTACTTTAGATGCCCATGATGGTTGTTGTTCATTATCAAAGGATTTTGTCAAACAATTTGTCATAAAAGTAGATATTTTTGGTGTTTTTTTTAGTAAATTATCTACCTTTGTATTTTGTTCAGTCTTTTTTTTACGATATTCAGCACCGCTGAGTTTTTTCCGATAGGCACTCATATTAAAAAAAAACAATAGATTAGAATTGCAGAAACACAAAAAGATGTTGATACTTGTATAGGTATGTGAACACTATCAATTAGAATGAGCCACACATATTCAAAATAAATAACACCCACATTTTTATTTTTCATAGATAATTATTGAAAAGGGAAATCACCTAATTATTCTTTAAAACCTTCTGAGCAGTGATGGGAATTTCGCTATTTTCCCGTCAAATCTAGCGATTTTAAAATAAAGTTAAGGTACACAGATTTTTTAAGAATATTATTTTATTTTTTTTTTTATTAAATCTGTGGTCAGAATCGATAACCCTCTAAGTCGAATTACTAATAAGAAAGTAAATTCAATAATTGAATTATTTAATATAATTAAATAGAAATTTCGTACTCGTTTAAAGCAAAACTGGGCCAAATCAATTTTCGAATTTAAATAGCCCTTATATTATTTTACCTTTAAATTTTGGCGCCCTTTAAATTATGCCGCCCTAGGCCTGGGCCTCATGGGCCTAGGCGTAAATCCACCACTGATATAAGTTTTTGTTAAACGTAATGGAATGAAAGAAATCATGAATAAATTGGCATCTGATGAATTTTCCGCATTACATTGTTTGTATTGTTTCTGGCCAGAGGACCCATCACATCCCCACTTAGAAATTAAAGTCATGCTGCAATTTTTAAACTTCTTTAAATAGTCAGCATCAAATGTCTTTAATAATCGTTCTGAAACGTTGACGGTAAGTACCTATAGATTGCCCACTAGGCCCTTCATTATATGGAGGGAAAACAAAAGTATTCAAACTCTCGGTCTCACCCCCTAGAAATATGCGGATAGCAAAAAACCTGGGAAATACAAAGTTTTGGGCCAATAAAAAAACACTTAATCGTGCCTCAACGCGATTGAAAATTTAAGGTGTGTTTATATGGGGAAAATATGACTTTTTTACATATATTACGAAAATTTCGTTCTATAGCTTAATTCTTCCTACAAGTTGTTATATAATTCTAGATCACTATAAAATTATACCTTCAAAAAGCTATAAAACTTCAAAAACGAATAAAACCTCGCCAAGAAATAGCAAATACCCCATACCACTTTTGAGCTAAAGAAAACTAGCTCATGAAATTTGATGGCATTTTTTTCAACTTTCGGAGATTGATTAAAGCCATAATTGCTTTTTGGAATGAAAGAAATCATGAATAAATTGGCATCTGATGAATTTTCCGCATTACATTGTTTGTATTGTTTCTGGCCAGAGGACCCATCACATCCCCACTTAGAAATTAAAGTCATGCTGCAATTTTTAAACTTCTTTAAATAGTCAGCATCAAATGTCTTTAATAATCGTTCTGCAGTGTGTTCAAGAAGATCCTGCAATTTTATTTCAGCTGAACTTGAAGTTACACTAATAGCAGTTGGTGAAGGTAAGCAATCTTTTTTGGCAGAAACTATATCTCGATATGATGGAAAAATTCCACAATTTTTTTCATTGGTTCGCTTCCGCAATTCTGTATATTGGTTTTTAGTCATTTTCAAATCCAAAAATAGTGCAAATGCTTCTTCTGGACTAAATTTATTTTCTTCAGTTGGTGTCGTCATACTTTCTAAAATCTTTTTTGTGCGTCTGGGGCTTGCTTCCACTATTTTTTCAATGATAGCAATTTGACCCTTTTTAGTTTTCGATGGTTGAATTTGATGCAGAAATGAATCCTTTATGATGCTACAAGAAACTTCTTCATTGATATGTTTAAGCTTGCGTCTTCGTGAACTTTCACTACAATTATCAATTGGCTTTGCTGGTCGACCACCTTTTCCAGTTTCCGTGGTAGTTACTGATGGCTTTTTAAAAATAAGTCTATTTCTTAGCCATGTTGCGTGAGTAAAACAATTTCTTGTTTCTGGAACATTGATTGTACCGTTTTCTTAAAGTATTTAAAAAGTTTTTTATTTTTAAGTTATGAATTTTAATTTCTTGTTTGACGCATATTTTGAAGAATGGATTATTCATTATATGTAAAATAATGTCGTTTTCATCTTTCCGTTCAAAATATATATCAGATAGAACACTATAACTGAATTTAGCCATTGTTTAAACATTAATGAAGAAGAAAAAATGAATGCATGGATTAATATACTATTGCTCGAAGTTTCAACATGATCTTGGTTTTTGGTTGGTTTTACCAGTTATTTCCATTGGTTTTAAATTTATTTGCAATTTTCACGTATTTAAGTTGTGTAATATTAGATGGCAATAAAATCTTTTTTACCTTTTCCAAATGAATTGCTAGATACCACATAATTTGAGAGTTAACAGGTACTGGCAATAATATAAAAGGTACTTGGTTTTACCAGTTATTTCCATTGGTTTTAAATTTATTTGCAATTTTCACGTATTTAAGTTGTGTAATATTAGATGGCAATAAAATCTTTTTTACCTTTTCCAAATGAATTGCCAGATACCACATAATTTGAGAGTTCTATTGTCATTTTTGTCAAAATTTTGATACACCCTTCTATGTGGACTAGGTCCAAATTTGGGTCAACTTCTCCTAATTTCAACAGAATTATTTTTTGGGTCAATAAGAACTCTTGTACAAAATTTCATCAAAATATATGCATAATAGCCACTTTCACATACAAATAACTTCTCAAAAAATATGACGTGCATTTGTACCGAATATCTTACCTTGGGTCAGAAAAATTGCTGTAGCTCAAAAAGTGCAGTCCCGATGCATGGACATGTGTATATAGGAATGTAGGGGAGAGTTAGGACTACAAAATAGTAAATTTGTGTTTTGACTCAGCTTGACTCACAGGAGTTGTGCTCTATGAAGTAGAAAATTTCCGAGAAATTTGACCTTTTAAAAAAAAAAAAATTTAAATTGTTCTGAAAACAGTAGAGCTTCAATTTTTTTTACCAGTAATAGGAAATAAGTTAAGTTACAACTCAAAATTTATTTCGTCCAAAAATCTTGAAAAACAAAAAAGTTATGATCATTTAAACTTTAAAAATTAACTAAAAATATCATAAATTTACAAAATTCTTGAAAAGCCCATTTTGGACCACCCTGTTTTCAGTGAAATAGTTGAAATAGAGTTCCAATTTTTTGGCTCCCGAGGTTTACTACTGTCTACTTTCATATGAGTCTAATAACTTAAAAATCGGAGAACAAAAACCAAAAGGAGTTTTGGCCGCTATCTCAAAATATTGACCACAGTGCGGCGCTTTGTTAATAACTTCAAAAACATAAAAAAATTTGAATGAGTTTTTTTTTATTTATATTTATATATTTAAATATAACCCATTCATTGGATTTCAAAATTTGTTTGTTTTTTTAAGTGTATGGGTTAGGGCGGCTCGATTTGTTGGGAGGCAAAAAAATCGCTCAAGTGACAAGGAAAATCATATTCTAGGGATCAAAATAAGAAACTTTTCCCAAGGAACCATACCTCTAAAACGAATTCTGATGTCCCGACTTTTGACCTCTCTGTCTGCCTGTCTGTCTGCCATGGGGCAACCCCATTCCCCTCATGCAACTGATCTGAAACTTGGCCCATAATCTTGTTGTGACTACAGATTAATTTTGGGGTAGTCACGCATAGTCACGGAGTGATCTAAAAGTTATTTACCCTCATCCGATCGATCTTTTTGAATAACATAACATAGCCAAGGCGTATGATTATTATTTATTAGCAGAGTAGAAGATGCGTATACGTATGAGTGTAAATTTTAATATTAAATCAAACATAGTCAGCCCAATTCTAAAAAAAAATGGTGATTTTTTTTAATGTTTGTATGGGAAACCCTCCAGGGGGTTCCAGGGGGTGTGCCACTGGCATGAGTGGGTCAGCTGTCCAAAGTTAGTGGGGCTCGATCATACATTTGGACTCGATTGGACAGACAGGTCAAAAGTCGGGACATCAGAATTCGTTTTAGAGGTATGGGTCCTCGGCAAAGTTTCTTATTTTGATCCCTAGAATACGATTTTCCTTATCACTTGGCCGATTTTTCCATATATAACCAACCAATAAAATAAAATGTTAGAATATTTTTTTCATTACACGAGTAAATTAAAAAAAAAAAAGTTTCTGCTTAATTTTTTTTTCACAGTTGACAAGAAAATAAAAAAAGGAAAGAAAAAAACTATTCAGAGTCGGAGCTTTCTAAATTAAGGCTGACAGGTAGGTCATTTATATTTAAAAGAAGCTGCTTGACCTTATCATCTATTTTTCTGTGTATTTTGGAGTATTTCGAGGTGCATCTAGATATAAATGTAATAAAAAGGATGCTACAAAACCAATAGATCGTGCAGTAAGTCTTCCATTGTATGCAATCTCGAGTCTTTTCGCGTGTGGTTCAGCCTATAACTGCGAAAATCTTTATTTCTTGCCTCAAGTGCCTCTTCTGACATCATTCCTATTGGTAGCGGTATTCCCAGTGTTTGTATTCCCCGAATCTGTCGTTGGAATGTTCACCAATGAAACGTTGACGGTAAGTACCTATAGATTGCCCACTAGGCCCTTCATTATATGGAGGGAAAACAAAAGTATTCAAACTCTCGGTCTCACCCCCTAGAAATATGCGGATAGCAAAAAACCTGGGAAATACAAAGTTTTGGGCCAATAAAAAAACACTTAATCGTGCCTCAACGCGATTGAAAATTTAAGGTGTGTTTATATGGGGAAAATATGACTTTTTTACATATATTACGAAAATTTCGTTCTATAGCTTAATTCTTCCTACAAGTTGTTATATAATTCTAGATCACTATAAAATTATACCTTCAAAAAGCTATAAAACTTCAAAAACGAATAAAACCTCGCCAAGAAATAGCAAATACCCCATACCACTTTTGAGCTAAAGAAAACTAGCTCATGAAATTTGATGGCATTTTTTTCAACTTTCGGAGATTGATTAAAGCCATAATTGCTTTTTGGTCTCTATAATTATAAGTACGTAGATATGAAGTATTGTTTTATTACCGCGTTGTTAGCCTATTGCACATTGAGACCGAAAATTGGAAATTTTGTTGATAAAATTTTGAACACTCCTTTTTCAAGTTTTAAAAAATTTTCTTAAACAAAATTTAAAAAACTGGATCTAAAACTTTAAGATTTTGTTAAATATATGCTACAGATTAACTGTGTGAATTTTTAAGTAAATCCCTATGCCAGAATTTTTTTGACACATATAACCCCAAGTTAATGAAAGACAGTTTATTCAAAAAATTCAAATATTTTGTAAGTGCTGTTGGATTTTTAGATGCTTAAAATATAATAACGAAATGTGTGGAGCTTCCGTTCCTAAAATTTGGGATAAATCCGAGAACATTAACCCATTAATTGCCAAGGCCAGCTTTGGATTTTAAGATATTTTTAAATAAAAATTACAGAAAGCGAGTTTTTCTATTAATTTCGATGAAACCATCTTCTTATATATATTTACGCTGATCCCTGACTCACTGACTGACTGACTGATTCTGTAACGCTGAAATAATACACACACATAGCACTCCCTACAAAGCTATGTGAAATACACAAACAAAATTTAATCTTTCTCATTTTATACAAACACACACACAATTTTCTCTCTTCTTTGTTACCGACCAGTCCTGCTAATAAAATCTTCTGAAAATCTACAATTTTGGAAACTAAATCGCCAAAATTGTCATTTTTAAAACAAGAAATTGTCAAGAAAATTTTACCGCTTATAAAACTCGAAAAAATATTACAAAAGGAAGGAATAAAATTTATTTATATCATTCATATTACGAATATTATTACAGCATTGGTTATTTCTATACATAAAAATGTATTAGTGGTGAAATTTCAACAAAAAAATTTAACACAGCAATCAACTAAATAATTTTATTGACATGTATCTATAGCTGAAACATATAATATAGGTTTAAAGTATAGCCGTAATTAAAACTTAAATCTTAAATGGAGATGCTATTCAAGGTGTTTCCGTTTTGAAACGATTTGACCCAGAATTAAATCTATACATATTTTGTAATTTACATTTACACTGAACTAAAACTATCAATTTTCGATTAACAACCCATTAATTATTAACCCTTGAAATCCTAATTTTTATACTATTGAAAATTTAATTTAAAATCTTCAATCATCATTTTAACAAATTTAACAAACCATTTTAACAAATTGAAAAATCGTCGAAATTAAAATAAGTTGTCAAAATTAGCATCACTGCTAACAACAATAGCACTACATGTGCAGATTTCGTGTTACATATGGAATAAGATGAACGCAAAAAATGCATCAAAAAACTAATGTCTATTCAAATTCTTCTTTAAATTCCCTTTGTTGGTCAATGAAAAAATTCTGCAAAAAAGAGTAATGAAGGAAATTTTAAACATTTTTATTTTTCTCATTTAACGTCATCCGATATGCATACATACTTTTTTTTTATCAAACTAAACTTTACCGTTTGTCTGTTTTGTTTCGCTCAGGTTCTCTGATTGCCAGTACTTACCAAAGAGTATGCTTTTTTGATAAATATTTGAGAAAAAAGAGATCTTCAATGTGGATTTTGTTGTTGTCCAACGTATGATTTCGTTTAAAGCTCTGTATTGAAAAGCAATTGAAAAAATAGTGCAATATTAAGTTTAAAATTTAAATTATTCTGACTTTGCTTAATTAAATTACATTGTAATTTCAGAAGAGTGGTGGGAAAATAATTTTTTTTCACTCATATTAATTTATTATTTGCTTTTAAAAAAATTTTGACAAACATAAATTACGTAAAAAGTTATATTTAAGATTTTAATTTGAATAATATATTGAAATTATCATGGAAGAATTAAAGGCGATTTGGAATAATAATTTTGTTTTTTAAGTAAAACTAATACGCCCTTATTTTTTTTTTTTTTGATCTATAGATAACTGGAAAAAATGTTCGCTTTTTACAGTTTACATTTTTTGTAGGTGTATTGGTGTTTGCACTTCCTTAAGGGGTGGTAGGTTTTAAAACCTTTTTTTGCATTTCTCTTTCTGAATCACAACATGTCGTGAGTGTTGTGTCCAAATTTTAAGTAAATCAGAGCAAAACTTAAGAAGATACAGCGTTTCCAGCGACCGGCCTCATACGGTATATAGTATAAAAATCATAGTATATAAATTCGAAGTCCGTCAACATCATAACTCAAAATCTACTTGACCGATTCTTTTAGACACTATATCTATACATAAATCATCACGTAACCACGAAGGTTTTTTTAATTCCATTTTCTTTCCCATTTTTTAACAAATTCCCGAAATTGCATAGCAAAAATCGTTTTTCACTTCAAAATGCTGCCAAAAAAAAAAAAAAAAAAAATTGAAAAAACTCTTCGTCACTACCACAGGAAACATGTCACCTTTGAAACGCGTTCCGATTTTTTTATTTCACATGATCCGGTAACGAGTTATGATGTTCACCGCAAAACAACAACGCCTCCGGAGATTCGCTGTCACGGGCTTATTTATTAAAATTTTTAATTGAAATTTTTTTCAAAGATTCTTTAAATATTATGCTATAACGTATATCTGAAATAAATAATCCAACATTATTCATATCTTCAAAAAAGAATTATGAATATACGATTTTTTTTTACTTTTAAAACCTAACCCCCCTTAAGAAACTTTTAGGAACCTTGCTCTAAAACGTTTTTTTTTTTCTATGCTATTCTATTTTTCTACAATAAAATGGAGTTAGTTTATAGCGAGCTCGGCGGGACCGGCCAAATTAGTTCCTTATAGACTAAGTTCGTTATAACCGTAGTATTTTTTGATTTGTCCGAAAGGTTTAAAAAGTTATTTTTAGTTGAATAAGTTTATTTAATTTGGGCGTTTTAAAAAGTTATAAAACATAAATTATATTACTAAGATATATATTAATTGTTTGTCTTAATAAGACTAAAATTACCGAGTTTCTATCAAAATAAAATATTTTTTTAAAATCATATAATATGAAAAACTCCTTATGTATAGAAGCAGAAAGTAAAAGGAAAGGTTGGCTACTGGCAAACTTTTACGAAAATATACATAAAAGGACCTTTTACAAAACTTCATTTGAAAATCGAATTTTTTTTTTTTGTATTAAAATTAAATGAAAATAAAATTAAATTAAATTGAAATTAATTTTTTTTAAATATATAAAATATACGAAAATTCTGAAATGGAAAAAAAAATTTGTTTGTTAAAGTCAAAAGTTTGATATAACCACTGTTCGCTATAAGAGAAGCAATTTGTATGAAAAATGTGATTAAAACTCTTGGGACCGAAGAAATTCTTCGCTATGAACAAAAATTTATTACAACCAGGGTTCGTTATAAACGAACTCCATTGTATTAAATTTTAATAATTTTGGGGATCTCCAATCTCCTCGCTTTACCCGGCCTTTCCATGTTCAAGTCAAATTGATCACACATCCAATAGTCAAAAAATTGTTAAGCAACTGTCCCACTGAAAACTTGAAAGAGAGAATTGAAACGTATGATTGTTTAGTAAAAAAGTGTGAGTGCTTTACAGCCTGAGAGCCAAAAATATAACGTGTGAAAGCCGGGTAATATCTTAAATATATTTACGCTGACCCCTGACTCACTGACTGACTGAGAGACTGACTGATTTTGTATCGCTGGCCAAAATGATACGGTTCTAATTCCTAGGATTGATCTCGCCCCAACTGACACCACATTACCTTTCATATTAAAACGCCGCCAGTTTCCAGTAATTCCTGCACACGCAATTACCATAAACAAGGCCAGTCATTTGATTACGTTGGCATTAATTTGGAGACCGCGGTATTTTCACACGGCCAACTGTATGTGGCTTTGTCACGATCAAAAGTTGCAAGGCACGTATTCAATCGAACCCACAGCAAGGAAAACTATTAAATGACCAACGATATTTCACACGAAATATAGTTTTTCAAGAGATTCTAAATTGAAAAACTTTTTTGCCAAATATTTCTTATCTGTTTTGATACTTATGTATATAATTTCTACAGACACAATCTTTTTTCACATGTACATATGTATGTATGTAACAATATAATTTTCAATTTACCACTATATTAAAAGAAATATAATTTATTATAAATTTTTCGAGTATTTAAATTTAAACTGTTTTATTCATAATTTTTAAACGGGCGCCTAGGCGCCACACAATCAACTAGTTATTTAGAATTTAAGAAAAACAATTCGGTCTTATTTAACCCTTCAGTGCTCCTGGGATCAAAATAATCTATTGTGATATATCTTTGGTGCAATTATCTGCTTATTGCTCGCGAATATAAATTAAAACAACTTTTAACCAATTTTGTTGTAAAATTATTATATGGATTAAAACTATCTATATTTTTCTAAATAAAATAAGAAGACCCTCAAATGACCCAAAGCTTATTAAAGACATTTTATTCAAAAGAATATGAAATATCAAAATAAAGAAAATCAATACATATGGCAAGTCGTAAGTGATATCAGAAAACAATTTGAGTCGCACACTAAATCATCCTTAAATACACCAAAATAAATAAAATCAATTTTATAATTCATATTCTTTTGAATAGTTAGTTTTAGATCCAGTTTTTTAAATTTTGTTTAAGAAAATTTTTTAAAACTAGAAAAAGGAGTTTTCAAAATTTTATCAAAAGAATTTTCCATTTTCGGTCTCAATGCGCAATAGGTTAACAACGTAGTAATAAAACAATACTTCGTATCTGAGTACTTATAAGTATAGAGATCAAAAAGAAATTATGGTTTTAATCAATTTCCGAAAGTTGAAAAAAATGCCATCAAATTTCATGAGCTATTTTTTTTTTAGCACAAAAGTGTTCTGGGGCATTTGCCATTTCTTGGCGAAGTTTAATTCGATTTTGAAGTATAATTTAATACTGATCCCGAGTTGTATAACACCTTGTCGAAAAAGTTAAACTATAGAACGAAATTTTCGTAAAATCTGAAAAAAAAATCATATTTTCCCCATATAAACACACTTGAAATTTTCAATCGCGTTGAGGCACGACTAAATGTTTTTTGATTGGCCCAAAACTTTGTATTTCTCAGTTTTTTTCTTATTCACATATTTCTAGGGGGTGAGACCGAGAGTTTGAACACTTTTTTTTTTATTATGGGTCACCTTAGTGCCCACTGCTACCGTCACAGCCCCATTTAAATATTGATTTTATGCAATCGTTATTATTGCCTACAGTCATGAGATCATAAAAAGCTGTTGAAATGCCTTGTATTATATGTGCAACATTATGGTCTACGAGACTTTGCAAACCAACCTTTGCTGAACTTTCAGTAACGTGTATGTCACTGCCATAATATCGTAGCTTGGATAAATATTACTGTTTCATTCTTTGGCACCAGATCGCATTAGTTTGTATGACCTTTTTGACTATCTACCATCAGTATAAAGAGCTAAAGCTTCCTCAGGTGTATGCGGAATAGGGGTTTTTGGTGGAGAGTTTACAGATTTTAGCATTTTTGGAGCTATTGCAGATTTTGAACATAACTTTGAAATAACCTATGAAGCGCTTCTTTTTCCAGCCTTGTAAAGACTTACGCTCGCCGCTACCATTAACTTTTGGTTCGGTGTCTCAATGGCGATTGGTGCAAATTTTTTTTTAGTCTTGCTTGTACACTCTGAAAAAGGCTTCTCTTTACGTTGGGCAACGGCTGGATTGGGGAAAATAATGTCTTTTTCCAACCACTTCTTATTTCGCTCCTCGAACACTGCCAAAACTTTGTGACTTTCTTTCCACTTTTGTAAAAGTTTGCTAATAAAATTTCTCAATCGTTTTTGTGTTTGGTGGTATTGTTCTTCGTTATATTTCGAGCGATCAATGACATTAGAAAATACCTGATTTTCAACCATTACAAATTTTTTGTTGGCACTGGTTCACTATGCCATATTAAAAAAAGAGTGCCTTTAGATTTTGCCATTGTAACTTTAAAACAAAAAAACCAAAACTTAGCAAAAACTTGCAGCCTATTTTTTAACTTGACATACATAACAACCCTTTTAAACAAACTATGAAACAGTGAATCGAATCCGGTCGAATCCACCCTACTTTTATTCCACACAAAATTGGATTTCATATCTAAAAACACTTTTACACAGAACATTTTCAATTTCCACTGTTAAGCACTAAAACATACAATTACAGATCAGAAACCAATTTTTATTTATTAATACATACATTTCAATTAAAATGAAATCGCAAATCTTATTAGAAAATTATATATTTATTTTTTGCAACAAAATTGCACTTGAAAAAAGCTAAAAAGTAGTTGCCGAATTTTGAATTTTTTTAATTTAAATTAATTTAATTAAAAAAATTAATTTAAATTATTTAAACACTATTACAATTACTACAACTACAATTTCTAGGCAGCTTTATTTTTCATCTTAGCCAATACACAAACCAACACTATTTCGGCTTATTATTATTGTGAATGAAGATAACGAACTCATTAACAAACACATTAGCAAATTTAATAAACACACACATAGCATATGTATAATTTCATGTATGTGTTAGCAGCAACTTTAAATGCAATTTACTCAAAATAAAGGAAAAAATTTAAAAATCTGTAAATCTACAAAACGGCTAAATAGAAATACCTCTCAAATAACATACGTTTGGTAAAAATCGGTATAAAATGGTAGAACAAAACATCGGTCACAAGAAATCGCCTTACCTATTTATATTTAAGATATGTGAAAAAATTACGTCAAATCTAACAAACTATTGAGAAAAAAGTTGTTAACGTTTCGCTCGGATAGAATATGTTTTAAACTCTTTATTTTAACTCTCTGTCTGTCGTTAGGCAACCCCATTCCCCCTTATCCAAATGATCTGAAACTTGTCTCATAGTCTTGTTGTGACTACAGATTAATTTTGGGGTAGTCACGCACAGTTACGCATAGTCACGCACAGTCACGGAGTGATCTAAATGTCATTTCCCCTGATCCGATCGAAACTTGGTCCATATACTTGCTGTAAAAAAAGGTTAACTTTGACTTAGTGACGCACAGTCACGGATAGATTTAAAACGGATTTCCCCTCATCGAATCGATCTGAAACTATGTTGATGTACTTGCTGTAAAGAAAGATTAACTTTGACATAGTCACGCACTGTCACATATAGTCACGCACAGTCACGGAGTGATATAAAACCCATTTCCTGTTATCCGATCGATCTGAAACTTGGTAGATAGACTTGCTTTGAAAAAAGATTAACTTTGACATAGTCAGGCACAGTCACGCATAGTCACGTACAGTCACGCATAGTCACGCACAGTCACGGAGCGATTAAAACCTCACTTATTGTTGCTTATTGTTTATCATATCAGGAACTTTATTTTTTTTTTTTTTTGAAAATTTCGTCTGCTTTCAAGAGCAACCCTAATCTGACTAAGAAAACGCAGCAAATTTGGGCAAAAATTCTTTATGTATCAACCACATCTCCCTTCAGTTCGATTCACTTCTACTAGCGACTCCACCCCTTCATTGGTGGCATATCTTTTCCCACCGAGCCATTTCTTCAAGTATGGAAATATAAAATAATTCGGGGGAGCTAAATCTGGCGCATGAGGTACGTGATGAAGCAATTCGAGCTTTAATAGATATCGGTCATCGCAATAGTGGATGTGTGAACTGGTGCATCGTCTTGATGAAAGAACACTTTCTTTTTCGCCAAACGTGGCCTCTTTTCTTAACCCTTTCGCTACAAGTTTTTACTGGGTTGCTTAAAAAATCCAATTTTTTTGATTTTTACTATTATTGGCCCTGGGAACAACAATCAATACTCAATTTTTAAAATTTTTTATCCTAAATGGAATGTATTCATATGGATACAAATTTCGTGTATGGTAAAGAAAAATGTCAGTGTATTATTTTTTTTATAATTGAGGTTTTATTTATTTTAGTAATTTTAACACATAAAATTAAAAAATTTTTTTTTCAATAAAAGCAAACATTGTATATAGTTACACGCACAAAATAATAATTATAAATCTAAAATTCATATAATTACAATAAATTTAGACAAAAATAACACATAAATCTATATTTAATACATAAAATACATATAATCTGAAAAATAAAATATCTTACCAATAATTTATTCATTTGATATATCTGTGGTCACAAGCGATAACCGCCTAAGTCGACTTAAGAATGATTTGAGTTATGTATGCTATCATATTCTACTAAAACCGCTTTATATTTGCGTGAAATCCTCATTTCTCTAACACTGTTTAATAAAAAGTTATTAATGAAGACATACTGACCTAAGTTGTAATGAGGCCCAATTACATTTATATAAAAAGTAATTTTTCTCGAAAGCATGGTATTCGACGATTTGGGTCATCTTTGCTATCATGTTCTACTAAAAACGCTTTATATTTACGTCAAATTCCCATTTCTCTAACATTGTTTATTAAAAATGAAAACATTCTGACCTAAGTCGTACTGAAGTTACATTTATATAAAAAGATATTTTTCTCAAAAGTACGATTTTCGACTTAGGCGGTTAATACTTGTGACCACAGATATAATGGAATTCCTTGAAGCAATTTCTCGATCCATTGGGAATGCACAGGAAAACATTACACTTTGCACGCTTGTATCTAGTTTGTCCGTTGCATCCTTTGACTTTGCATCTACCTTCATTCGTCGTGTGTTCTGGCCAATGCTGATTTCCGTCGAATCAAACAGAAATTGAAGGTGTAGCTTTACGTTTCTTATCGCAGGTCGTTGGACTGATTGTAATATCCTCATTTTGGCATAATGTTGGGCGTCCATGCTTACGAGAACATGCCTGTTGATTAGACCGAGCTTAAAGACAATGCGCAATATCGTTACGAAGGCTTAGTAAGTTCATATACTTATTTTTCAAATTATTGTTGTCGTGATCCATTTTATACTCTAACCACGTGTTACATAGAACTAAATCAATGAAGTGATCAAGAATCTTAAGAGTCCACTTTCCAGATCTAATCGAAATTCTATATAAAGAAAGGAGAAAATCCATTTTGTCTACTCCTTCCATACTGATGTTGTACTCTGATACAATGTTTGGTTGCGTTATTTTAAAACTTTTCTTTTTTTCAGCACAAAATCGTGACACTACTTTGACGGGCTCTTGGCCATGGATTGATGACACGACTTGCACAATTCCCCCATCAAGACATCTAAGAAGAAAAATATTGTCTGCTCTTTCTATACGGAAGTCAAAAGTTCCACGGCCTTCTTTTTTCAAATTCTTTTCAGACTTAAAATCAATTTTGCCGAATCTATTCCCTATTATAGCACCTGTAGCCCAAATTCCTTTTTGGCGTAAATATAATACCAAATTTAGAGTTGCAAAATAATTATCAAAATATATTTTATGATTTTTTTCCTCAGGAACAGTTTTTACAAGATGAATCACAATATCAGAGAAAAACCCTAGCTTTGAGCCAGTTAATATTGTTCCTTTTCCCTGATATATCTCAAAATCATAAACTATGCCTTTGGAGCTACAAAGGCAAAATATCTTCATTCCCCATTTGATGGTTTTTTAAGGCATGTACTGTCTCAGAGTGGTTCTTCCTTTAAAAGGAACCATCATCTCATCCACACAAAATTTTCATGTTTTGGAATAGCGTACGATTTTTTTTGTAAACATGTTTATTATAGGGCGAATTTTGTAAAGCTTATCGCTTCCTGATTGGTCTATTGTGAATTTTAAATTATTTCGCAAAGAATGGAATCTATTCCTGATCATATTTTCTGGGAATGCTGGTATTACGGTGCCCATTGTCCAATACATTTCCAAACGCGGATAGCCAATGGTACCAATCAATTTTTCTAGAG
Organism: Cordilura impudica; assembly: GCA_963682025.1. Classification (NCBI taxonomy): domain Eukaryota; kingdom Metazoa; phylum Arthropoda; class Insecta; order Diptera; family Scathophagidae; genus Cordilura; species Cordilura impudica. The sequence goes on from OY821517.1 coordinate 57,386,631, forward strand.
CTTGAAATTTTAAAAGTTCTTCTTTAGTTAAACTGAGAGATTTCCCATATTTAGTCATTGATGCCTGGCTTGTTGAAGGTTCAAGTTGTTGAAGAAAGTTTTCTGTAAAGTACTCCAACAAATACTCGACAGGCAATTTAATATTTTTCTTTGGTAACGTTTCAGAAAATGAAGTCTCTGGATTAGTCCAAGAAGCTTTTTTCCAACGAAATTGGTCAGCCTTTTTAAGTGAAACTTGTGGAAATTGAAAAATTGTGTGACTCTCTTGAACGGTTCCATCAACTGCAAGACTTTCTTCGATCTCAATAACCCTATCACCTATATCCTTATTATTATCAATATTAATATCTTGAATGTTGATCTCATATGGACCTTCTCTAGAAAGCTCTTTAAATAAAAATCTGTTATTATTATTAAAAGCATCATATAAGTTGTTATAACTTCAGATTCTTCCGACTCTTCCAAGTCAGAAATATCGGAATCAGCAAAACTGGTTTAAATTTTTTCAATTTCAGAGTCCCTTATTTTTCTTGCCATTTTTCTAAATAAATTCAAAAAAAAAAAAACAAAAAGGTTTTTTTAAAATTTCAATATTTTTCTCAGTTTTGTAAAAATCCAAAATTCTTTTTATGAAAACTAGAGGACCCCTGCTGCTCCGCAGCATTATATTATATTATATTATATTAATTTTTATAATATAATACTAAAATTTGCCAAGAGAAGTTAACGTACAGTAATGCCAAATTATGCCAAGAGAAGTTAACGTACAGTAAAAGTAAAGTTGATTGTCCACGCATAACTTTCCTCAAACCCAACGAATTTGCCAAGAGAAGTTAACGTACAGTAATGCCAAATTATGCCAAGAGAAGTTAACGTACAGTAAAAGTAAAGTTGATTGTCCACGCATAACTATCCTCAAACCCAACGAATTTGCCAAGAGAAGTTAACGTACAGTAATGCCAAAATATTCCAAGATAAGTTAACGTACAGTAAAAGTAAAGTTGATTCTCCACGCATAACTTTCCTCAAACACAACGAATTTGCCAAGAGAAGTTAACGTGCAGTAATGCCAAAATATGCCAAGATAAGTTAACGTACAGTAAAAGTAAAGTTGATTCTCCACGCATAACTTTCCTCAAACCCAACGAATTTAAGCAGTTAATAGCTCAAGAGAAGGAGCTTGATCCACTGAGTGTTCTAGGACCTATGTCAACAGCCTACGTTAATTAGAACTCTAGTTATAGAGGTTTGAGAGAAGAAAAATATTGAAAAAAATCTTGAATGCAAAGTTTATTCATAAATTCTTTTAATATATAAGATTATTCACAAGACCTTAAAAAACAATTTTACGTCGATATCCAAATCGATTCATTGATTTAGAGATTGCTAGACGAATCCAAACTTGAGTGTAGCCATATGGATACAATGTAGCCAAAGGGTTAATTTCATCACTTGCCGTTCAGTGTTTTTTCTTTTTGAAGATAATTCAATAAAAATTATCCCATGCGCATCCCAAAAAACTGACGCCATAACCTGCATATGGAACTGTCTTTGGACACCATTCTCCCAGTTCAGTCCATTGTTTTAAGTGTTCTTTTGTCTCAGGTGTGAAGCTGTGGACCCTTGTCTCATCCATGGTTACGAATCGACGCAAAAGCTCGGCTTTGTTGCAGTAGTACATCACCAAAAAATCGATAGTAACATCTGCAGGACGCTGTTTTTGTGAGCTCAAGCGACATCTTGCGGACAGCTTTCTCATCTCCAAATTTTCGGTAAATATGCGATATATAGTACCTTTTGAAATGGCTACCATCTCAGTTCGCTTACGCACCTTGAGCCGACGATCATTCAATACCGTTTTGTGGATTTTCTTAACCGTTTCTGGAGTGGCGATCTCAGTTGATCGACCACTACGGTGTTCGTTTTGCCAGCTCGTACAGCCTCGTTATAACTCTGCCAACCAATATTTTATAGTCGTAAATGAAGGAGCAGACTCCCTCAGAGTAGAATTTAGCTTGGCTTCAATATTTGTTGGACAGAGACCTTTCAAACGAAAGGTTACGTATTGGATTACATAACGGTGACCATTTTTTTTCCCCATTTTTACAAAGTCACTGAGATCGTCAAATTTTGATGGCTCAAAAAAAAAATTAAACAACGTGGTACCTCTTGAAACTTAACACATATGTGACCTTCTCCGAGAAAAGGGGCGTAGTGTGTCAAATGACGGGTTGTGTCAAAAACGGTGGATTCTGGTGCCTAAAAGGGTGTAGAAGCTTTAAATGCGTTTTTTTTTCTCAAAACTTAATTTTCACACACTAGGTCCCTTTTCTCGTAGAAGGTCACATATGTTTTATAAGGTTGCCACTTTTAACCAAAGTAATGGTACGTTTCGTCGTCCATTATGCAGCAGCGGTATTTTTTATGAAACATGATTTCAGTTTCCGTGATCTGTGTTTGACCTCTAAATTTCTACTTTGTGTATTTTCCAACTTGCATTGGCTTTGTCTTTTCAGACCAAATAGTCCGAGCTCTGATCTAACCGGGGTGCTTTTTTGATGGATTTATTGGGAGCTCTTTTCAGTATAATTTCTATTTTCTTGGACTTAAAAACATCACGTAGACCTTTCTTTCTTCCCGAACCAGATTTCATATCAATGGTAAAACTATCCTGATAGTTTATAATAACACTGGACACAGTTTGCGGGAAAACTTTTAATTATTTGACCAACTTTTTGTGGAACCAAGTCGAATTTTGTTCAAAATATTTATTTAATAATTTTAGGACGTACTTCTGTTAAATCACTCATTTTAATCCAACTAAGAACAAATTAACTGGGTTGTCTGTCATTCAGCATAATTTAAGTCATGAATCGGATTATAATATGTGCATCAGTAATATGTTTACTAATTTTTTTGCTACCACGTATTCTGACGCTATCTATGATAACTTAAACACATATCCATTTCATATAGTAGAACCTCAGTCTATAGCACTCCCCATTATCAGTACTTCTCAAATCGTTTAAAAAGTTTCAAAACATCATTTTATAGTGGTCCGGATGGTGTTCCCAGTTGCATTATAACTAATTGTGCTGATACTTTAGCTACTCCCTTATCAATAATGTTCAACATATCAATAAAATATGGGTACTTTCCTAAACAGTGGAAGGATTCCTTCATCATTCCATTATTTAAATCAGGAAATAGGTCAAATATTACGAATTATAGAGGTATCGCCAAGCTCAGTTCAATTCCTAAGCTCTTCGAGAATGGTACAACTGAATTTTTATGCCATCAAGCTTTTTCCGTATTGTCACCTTCTCAGCATGGATTTTGAAAAAGCTGCTCAGTGATGACAAATCTGTTGCAATTAACAACTTTAGTAAATCGCGGATTTAACAACGGTCAACAAACTGGTGTTATTTACACTGATTTCAGTGAAGCTTTTGACAAATTTAATCACAATCTTCTCCTTGAAAAATTACATCTAATGGGATTTACTACCAATACTCTAAATTGGATAAAGTCTTACCTTTTGTGAAGAAAACAATGTGTTAGATGTAATGATATAAACTCTGAACTCTCTATTATTGTAAATTCTGGTGTGCCGCAAGGTAGCCACCTTGGACTAATACTATTGTCACTCTTCACTAATGATCTGTCGTATGTTATTAAATTTTGCAACGTTCTTATGTATGCTGATGATGTGAAAATCTTCCTCAGTTATAAAAAAACTATCTGATCAAATATACCTTCAACAAGATTTAGGCAGTTTTTCCATCTGGAGTAAATTCAACCTGATGGATTTAAATATAAAAAAATGTAAACATATGCGCTTTTCTAGAAACTGGAATGCCTTGGGAAACTACTCTTTAGGTGGCTGCCAGTTGGTGCTGGTAAAAGAATTTCTGGATCTTGGAATCTTGTTTGATATAAAATTACATTTTGTACAACATATTACGATGACAATCAATAAAGCTCGAGGTGTACTGGCTTTTATTAAGCGATGGGCAAAGGAGTTCATAGATCCTTTCATTACGAAACAGTTATATGTTTCTCTTGTAAGACCTATTTTAGAATACGGTTCCTTAATCTGGGATCCTTATTATAATGTTCATAGAAACCGTATCGAGTCTGTTCAAAAACAATTTCTTCTCTTCTGCTTGCGAAATTTATATTTGAACCCTATTTATGATTTTCCATCTTATACAACTCGTCTTGTTCAAATTAAATTGCCTACATTAAAAAGTCGTAGGACTATGCTGAATGCTGTATTCCTAACAAATTTGATAAATGGTGATGTCTGTTCTGATTTTCTGCTCAACAATATTAAATTTAATGTTCCAAAACGATCAACACACTTTTTCATACCATTATCTCTTCAAGTTTTTCGTGCGAATTATGCAAATGCTGACCTTTTTATGAAAATTAGCAGATTCCAGCCCTCGAAATTCGAGTGCAAATTCTAGGAAATTTTATTTTTTCATTAAATAAAGACCCTAAAGGTATGCTAATCAATTATAGCCCATTCACAAATCAACACAAAAAAAAAAAACAAACTCACTTTTATTACAAACACATTAACAAATTTAATAAACACACACATAGCATTGTATAATTTTATGTATGTGTTATTAGCAACTTTAAATGCAATTTACTCAAAATGAAGGAAAAAATTTTAAATATGTAAGTCTGCAAATCGGCTAAAAAGAAATATCTTTCAAATAATATACGTTTGGTCAAAATCGGGATAAAACGGTAGAACAAAACATCGGTCACAAGGAATCGCCTAGCCTATTAATATTATAGATATGTAAAAGTTTTAATGAATTGAATGTCTTTATTGATTTATCTGTAAATATTGCTGTTATTAAACGCAATATTATTTTATTTTTAAACACTTAATTAAAAAGTTTTGGTTTGTTAATTTTAACGATATAATTACTTATACTGTCTGTAAGGATTGATTTCCATAGACTAAGCATATAAATAAATAAAAAAAAATAAATAAAAAAATAACTGAAACTAGCAGATCCCAGCCCTCGAAATTCGAGAGCAAATTCTAGAAAATTTTATTTTATTCATTTAATAAAGACCCTAAAGGTATGCTTAGCAATTTCAGCCAATTCACAATTCAACACTTTTTAATAACGATTGCGTTATTGGTTTATGTCCAAGATTATTTTTCAATTCAACACAATTATTATTGTGAATGAAGAAAACAAACTCACAAACACATTAATAAATTTAATAAACACACACATAGCACTGTATAATTTTATGTATGTTTTAGTAGCAACTTTAAATGCAAATTTAAAAATCTTTAAATCTGCAAAACGGCTAAAAAGAAATCCCTTTGAAATAAAATACGTTTGGTCAAAATCGGGATAAAACGGTAGAACAAAATATCGGTCACAAGAAATCGCCTTGTCTGTTAATATTATAGATATTTTTAAAAGATAACTTGATAAAAATAAAGATCAAATAATACCTGCGAAAAAAGTTAAGGGGAAAAACATGAGTTAAGATTTTTTCGTTCTCACTCCTCATGAGTCAAAAGAGTATATAATCTATCGGCTCTAATAAGTCTACGTAGTTAATATTTATGTGAGAGCTTTATAACTATTTCGATCAGTGTATTGTTTGTCTGGTCAATGTTATTTAAGGAGTCTCAAAACAGAAAGACAAACAGCTTTAAATAAAATCTTGATCTTAAACGTTTTATTTACACTCCTAAATTTTTGTGGTGAAAACCTCAAACTGTTTTTGTGGTTATGTGTCCTATTTACCAAGTGACTGGTTGTACAAAAAAAAAAAAAAAAACTAAAAAAGAAAAGAAAATGAAAATGAAAAAAAAAAATTACATGATGCTGATAAGCTTTGAAAGGCAGACACAATTTGTTGTTGCTATTCTAAATAAATTTTGTGCGTAACCCTGAAAGATATAAAAAAAAGAGTCATTTATAGACAATGTCAGTACGTAAACAAATTAAGTTTAGCATTTAAATAACAACAATCAGATTTAAAAATAAAGTGGATTTATTATTCGTTTACGAGCATTAAAAAAGTTAGTGGGGGGTTTCGTTTTTGCTATTTTTGCAAATTTAACTAAATAAATCTTAAAGAAAATACAGACATCAATTATAAGGAACTCTTAAAAGCATTTCAGACACCATGGGATATAAATTAATTTAAAAGATTTTTGGCTTAAATAAATTTTTGGTTTGATTTTGGCAAAAATGTTCAATTGAAATTTAATTTAAAGTCTTTCGCCATTCAAACATGTCAATAATGGTTGGAGGTTTTGTGCATTGAATGCAATTTGGTTGGTTTGTGTGTTTAAACTTAATGAGCTTTTCCGGTAGATGAGGACGAACATACACACAAAAAAAAACAACAGAATTTTCAATTGTATCGACATACATTTTTTTAGTAAGTAAACATTTTCGATTGGGATAAAATATTTGCTATTAAGATAATAACATTGTGATTGCCATCAACTTAAAACTCGGTTATTAACTTAATCAAAATACGGTTGGTAATAATTGAATCAGTTTTCTAAGTGTACACTTAATTTGTGTGCTTTTTCAAATTTTGATGCTGTTAAATTTACATGAAACATGCAATTTTGTTTATCAATCACGAAACCAAATTTGTCAACAGAGCAGTTTCATTGCGGTACTCGATTTTCAAGTCGTGATTTGTGGTACGAGTTTTGCGAATTTAGACAATAAAATTCAGTAATTTGGGCTTGGCTTATTTACATAAGAAGTCATTTCAATTAGCGAAACTGCTAGAATTTAAATTAAAATTTGAAAATCTAAATTCTCAGCTACTTCCTTAAGTTGCCCGTAGTTAACATTTGAGCTGTTTTGAGTGTTAGGAACATTGAATAGAGATGACTAAATTCGAATAAAGTAAATTAATCGTTGACAAATTTGTCGCAAATCCAAAACCGGCAAAAACAATTTATTCCAAAAAATTTGAAAATAGCAAGAAACAATAACAATAACTGAATCTTGAGGTAAGAATTGAAAGAGAAGATTATTCACCCGGGTTTTACGTTTTCATTAATATCTGGACTTATGGCAATATTTATAACAAAAGTCAATAAAATATTTGAAAAATAAACAATTTTGTAAACTTAATACTCAATTATTACAACAAACACACTGAATTTTTATAATACTATTCCTAAACCTCCACCAATCATAATACCTGATGTTGCTGATATCAGCGGAATGATTAAAAGTTTTTCAAAAGTTATTTGTCCCACTGAATTTAATTACAAATCTTTAAAAGATAACCAAATCAGGGTAATGGTTAAAAATATTGAACCTTATAGAATAATTATTAAATACTTAAACGATAAAAACATAAATTTTCATACTTAACAAATAAGACAGGAAAAGTCGTACAGAGTTGTCATAAAAAACCTACATCACACAACACCAATCCAAGACATTAAATTAGCGCTAGAAAATTTAGGACATGAGGTAAGAAATGTAGTAAATATTCGTAGTAGAATCACGGGAGCGCCACTACCTATTTTTTATGCCGACCTCGGGCCGAATTCAAATAATAAAAAAGTATACGAAGTAAAACATATTAACAATGCCATCGTCAATATTGTACCACCTAAGAAAACCAACGATCTCGTCCAGTGTCACCGTTGTCAGGAGTTTGTAGTTTGGACCAAAACATATTGCAAAAAACGAGTGAATTGTGTAAAATGTGATTTAGGACATCTAACATTTGAGTGCACAAAGCCAAATAATACACCTGCGAAATGTGTTAATTGTTTACAAAATCATCCCGCAAATTACAAAGGCTGTCAGATATACAGAGAATTATTAAGAAAAAAACTACAACATAACAACTATGTAAATAGATCTAGGTATGATAAATATACAACATTTATCAACAATATTGACAATAATAATACGAACAATAACACAAACTACTCTTCTAATCAAAATAATCAATTTTCATACGCTGATATGTTAAAAAACACGCAAGAAAACATAAACCATTATCATTTGAAAAAATTGAAGGGTTATTGAATAATCAAATAGAGCTTACAAACAAGCTTTTAACTATGATGACAGTACTTATAACAAAATTATGCAATTAAATCTCCGTATTGCAATATGGAATGCCAATGGGCTTTCTAACCATACCAAAGAAATTGAACTTTTCCTTAAAATTAACTTCATCGATATTCTTCTAGTGTCGGAGACACATTTTACAAGCAGAACCTATTTTATGATTTAATAATAGCTAACCATCCACGCGACAATGCTCATGCAGGATCTGCAATATTAATAAAATCATCGATAAAATATAATGTCTCTGATGTAATAAGTCAAACTTATCGTCAAGCTGTTTGCATAAAAGTTAAATGTGGTGCAAGTGATTTATCTATTTGTGCTATATATTTCCCACCTCGGTTTACAGTAAAATGTCATGATTTTGAAAACTTTTTTAATCGCTTGGGTCCTAGATTTCTAGTTGGAGGCGACTTTAACGCAAAACACCAGTGGTGGGGATCAAGGTTACAAAATCCAAAAAGGATTCAACTGTATAAATGCATAAAGAATAATAATTACTCCGTGTTGTCAACTGGAAGTCCAACATACTGGCCAACAGACCCTAAAAAAAACCAGACCTTCATGTTTCAAATGAATTTAATGATGACATAAGCTCCGATCACTCTCCAATTATGGTAAATTTTAATACATATCTACATTGAAACTCCACAAAATACAAAATTATTAACAGCAGGACAGATTTAAAATCTTTTTGTACTTGGATTGAAAGAAATACTAATTTAAACATCCCCATTAAATCGCCAAATGAATTAGATGAAGTAGTTGAGACGTTCAATAACCTAATTCATGAAGCCGGTTCTTTATCAACACCAACTGAGCAACCAAATTTTAATAAAGATAAGATTATTATAACTGCCGAAATAAGAGCGATGATGCAAAATAAAAGAAGGCTGAAGAAAATATGGCAAAACAATAGGAATCCTAATGATAAGCGACTTCTAAATAAGGCAACCAAAGACCTTAAAAGAAGACTATTTGAATTAAAAAACAAGTAAAAAAAAATTATAATCAGTCTAGACCCACTATACGATACCCTATACCATGCGTTTAGAAACCCTATCTCTTAGGCCCAACTAACTGGACATAGAAAATAAGCAAAAACTAAATTTGAGTGGGATTTTTATTAATTTTTTTGGCTGCAGATATGAAAAAGTTCATATCGGATGCTATATCTATATGGGGACTATGTCCAAAAATGGACCGATCCTGATCATGTTTGGTAAAGTCTCTTGTATTTTGCAAAAATATATACAAACAAAATTTGAGAAGAATCAGTGCAATATTTTTGTTTTTTAATAGATTTAAGTGAAAATCGGGAAGCAGCTCTATATGGGGCCACAGGGCTAATTTTTGGACTACTCATTAATGGATGTAATGAACGCATATAAACCCAATTTGAGTAAGATCTATATGACAATTTGGATCTTATGACAATTTATGTCGATTTCATAGGGGTAATTTGTATGGGGGCTAGGTCTGAACATGGACCGATTCCCACCAATTTCAATAGCGTTCATCCCATGGCCGATAAAAGCTTATATACCAAATTTCATCAAAATATATTCATATTTGCGACCTGCAGTTTGACCTGCAAGGTTTACATGGACACACAGACGGACGGACGGACGGACGGACATTGTTAAATCAACTCAGAAAGTGATTCTGATTCGATCGGTATAATTAAAGATGGGTCTAGGTCAAATATTTTTGGTTGTTACAAACAGCAGCACAAAGTCATTATACCCAAACCACATAGTGGTATAGGGTATAATGAACAGCTTGGTAGTTTTCTTAAAAGTCTTAGTACTTCAAAAAATGATGAATATAGTTTGTGGAGAGCAACGAAGTACTTAAAACGTCCAGCCAAGAGAAATATTCCAATCAAAGATGGTAATAATTTACGGTGCAGAACAGACAAAAGTAAAGCTGAAGCTTTTGCTTCACATCTCAAAACAACATTTCAGCCTAACGACTTAAGCGACAGCGCTATCGTTGATGAAATTGAAACATTTTTGGACAGTCCCTGTCCAATGGATTGGCCTATTAAACACATATCCCAACAAGAAGTTCAAGAAGAGGTTAATAAGTTAAATAATAAAAAATCACCAGGACACGACGGTATAGATGGTACTGTTGTTAAACTTCTGCCAAAAAAAGGTATTATATTTCTAACTCTATTCTTTAACTCAAGTCTTCGACTTAGTCATTTTCCCTCCCAATGGAAGAATGCGGAGATAATAATGGTAGTTAAAACAAACAAGCCAGATAACGTTGTGTCATCTTACAGACCTATAAGTTTATTGGTTACGTTCTCCAAAATATTCGCGAGAATAATTATGAGTAGATTGTCACCAATATTACCGCTGAGCAATGTCATCGTATCGTTGCTTATATCAGAGATACATTGGAAAATAAAAAATATTGTTCGGCAGCCTTTCTAGATGTGCAACAAGCCTTTGATATAGTTTGGCATAACGGCTTATTGTATAAACTTAAAAAATTACTTCCAACTCCATTCTATCTATTGCTCAAATCATACTTAAGCGATCGATATTTTTATGTAAAAGTCAATAGTGAAACTTCGGAATTATATAGCATTCAAGCAGGGGTACCCCAGGACAGTGTTCTAGGCCCAATTCTTTACACAATATTCACTTCAGATATGCCTATAACTGATAACATTTTAGTTGCAACTTATGCTGATGACACAGCAATATTAGCATCAAGCACATGTCCAGTCGAAGCGTCTAATTGCGTGGAAAAAGAACTTAATGGAATTGAAATTTGGTTGAAAAAATGAAACATAAAAGTCAATATAGAAAAATCAGTACATGTAGCATTCACTCTATGTAGAAGTATCTGTCCAAGCATTTTTATCAATAATAGTGAAATTCCAAAAAAAGATAAGAGCCCCCACATTAAAGCAAAAAAAGAACATCTTAAAATAAAAACCAGACGTCTCTATTGGTTATTGGGTCCAAAATCTCAGCTAAGTCTTGAAAATAAGGTCAATATATATAAAACTATTCTGAAACCAGTTTGGACATAAAAGTCAATATAGAAAAATCAGTACATGTAGCATTCACTCTATGTAGAAGTATCTGTCCAAGCATTTTTATCAATAATAGTGAAATTCCAAAAAAAAGATAAGAGCCCCCACATTAAAGCAAAAAAAGAACATCTTAAAATAAAAACCAGACGTCTCTATTGGTTATTGGGTCCAAAATCTCAGCTAAGTCTTGAAAATAAGGTCAATATATATAAAACTATTCTGAAACCAGTTTGGACGTATGGCATACAGCTGTGGGGAACAACAAGTAATTCTAACATTGAGATATTACAACGATACCAATCAAAAACACTAAGATCAATAATAAATGCACCATGGTTTGTATCTAATAAAACAATACATAATGATCTTTATATCCCAACAGTAAAACAAAAACAAGTAAGAAAATTATAGTCGGTCTAGACCGACTATACGATACCCTATACCATGCGTTTAGAGACCCTATCTCTTAGGCCCAACTAACTGGACATAGAAAATAAGCAAAAACCCAATTTGAGTGGGATTTTTATTAATTTTTTTGGCTGCAGATAGGAAAAAGTTCATATCGGATGCTATATCTTTATAGGGACTTGGTCCAAAAATGGACCGATCCTGATCATGTTTGGTAAAGTCTCTTGTATTTTGCAAAAATATATACAAACAAAATTTGAGAAGAATCAGTGCAATATTTTTGTTTTTTAATAGATTTAAGTGAAGATCGGGAAGCAGCTCTATATGGGGTCAAAGGGATCATTTTTGGACTACTCATTAATGGATGTAATGAACGCATACAAACCCAATTTGAGTAAGATCTATATGACAAATTGGATCTTATGGCAATTTATGTCGATTTCATATGGGTAATTTGTATGGGGGCTAGGTCTGAACATGGACCGATTCTCACCAATTTCAATAGCGTTCATCCCATGGCCGATAAAAGCTTATGTACCAAATTTCATCAAAATACATACATATTTGCGACCTGCAGTTTGATTACAAGCTTTACATGGACACACAGACGGACGGACGGACGGACGGACGGACGGACATTGTTAAATCAACTCAGAAAGTGATTCTGATTCGATCGGTATAATTAAAGATGGGTCCAGGTCAAATATTTTTGGTTGTTACAAACAGCAGCACAAAGTCATTATACCCAAACCACATAGTGGTATAGGGTATAATAAATAGGTTCAGCGCAAACTATTTAGAAAGATTAAGTAACCACTGCAACCCGTTAGCTATTTCCCTCCTTGATGATACAGAAGAAATTCGAAGATTGAAGCGGAATCACATTCTTGATCTACCGTTTCGAAAATAATTAATAAAAAATTAAACTATTGCGAAAAATAAAAGAAAACAAAAAAAAAAAAAAAAATTGTTGTAAATATTGTTATAATTTTCCCTTTGTTAAAAATATCAAATCTATTAATTGTAATATATTGATGTTCTCACTGGAGGGCATCAATTAATGTTAATTTGTATTTTTATCAGATTTGCTTATTATCCTTGAATGGATAGTTTGTAAATAAAGACTACTAAAAAAAAAATAAAATTATTATCATATAATTTTTTCCGAAACCCTAGGCTATAAAGATAAAATATAACATTTAAAAGTAGACAAGTGATGAATTTTTGATACAAAGTATTTAGAAATAGTACTTTTACAGAATATTGTACAAAAATCCCATTTTGATCGAAATCCGCAAAAATAAAATCCTTGTCAAAAAAATGCTGCCATAGGGATTTACCTTAAAATTTACACAGTTAATCTGTAATACGCATTTAAGAAGACCTTAAAGAGCTAGATCAATTTTTTTAAATTTTGTTTAAGAAAATTTTTCAAAACTTGAAAAAGGAGTTTTCAAAATTTTGTCCAAAAAAGTTTCCATTTTCGGTCTCGATTCTTTATAGGTTAACAAGGTGGTAATAAAACAATACTTCATATCTGAGTACTTACAGGTATAGAGACTAAATAATTTCTTAAAGTTGAAAAATTTGCCATCAAATTTCAGGAACAAGTTTATTTTTTTGGCACAAAAGTGGTTTGGGGCATTTGATATTTCTTGGCGAGTTTTTATTCGATTTTGAAGTTTTATAGCTTTTTGGAAAGATAATTTAATACTTATCCCGAATTATATAACAATTTGTCGGGAAAATTAAATTATAGAACGAAATTTTTTTAAAATCTGAAAGAAAGTCATATTTTCCTCATATAAAACACACTTGAAATTTTCAATCGCGTTGAGCCACCTCTAATTGTTTTTTGATTGGCCCAAAACTTTGTATTTATCACTTTTTTTGCTATTCGCATATTTCTGGGGGGAGCGACCGAGAGTTTGAACACTTTTTTTTTTCCATATAATGAAGGGCCACCCTAGCCTCCATATATTAGGCCATATCTTGCCGCAATGATGCCCGATTTACCACATTGCAAAGATCAATCTGCTAGAAATAATGACGAACAATAATATCTTAATTTTTCTCAAGTAAAAGATTTACTTTGAGAATAAATTTTGTCATTTCAGCAGGCGAGAAGACGAGAGGACGGACATCGCTGGATTTATTTTTTGAAATATATGTTTACATTTCTTAAGATTCAGTTCCATCAAGTTCACATTACACCATTCAACTAATAAATAAAGCTCACGTTGAAGAGCACTATGACCATTTATGTCATTGAAACTGTGAAATAACTTAATATCATCTGCATACATAAGGACGTTGCAATTCGAAATAGTCGGAAGATCATTTACGAATAGTAAAAACAATAACGGAAAACGCCAGAAGTAACTCTTATAATTTTCGTTTCAATATTGTGAAACATGATCTTTTGAGATCTAAACGGGAGCTCCGATTCAATCTTAGTTTGAGAAGTAAAATATTATATTCCACCCTATCAAAAGCTTTATTTAAAAGATAGTGGCTTAAAATTGGGTTTGATTATAATGTCAGTAACCAATATTGATAACAAAAGTTGGAAGAATCGAGAAACTGTCACGCCCATTTTTTGAAAATGAACTATTATTTTAAGAAATTGCTTAACATTTTCTTAAGAATTTGAATGAAATTTTGTAAAAAAAAATGGTTCACAATAACCTCTAAGATAATTGCAAATGGGCGGTGTAAGGAACTGTTACGCCCACTTTTTTAAACAGATATTTAAACTGTGTTGGACAACCTTGGGCTAGATATAATTTTATGACTTAAGTATTATTAATTCTATGTGTAATTGTAACAGAGAGAGAGGCGTGGTGCACCCACCATTTGCATTTTTATTAATTTATAATAATCACACAACAAGTTTCTACAAACTCTATATAATTTTATTATTTTATAAAAAAAAATATATATATAAGTAAAATTATAAGAAATATATTAAAAAATAATCTAACCCATAAAAACAAAGTTTTTATTAAAAAACTTTCTTTTCTTATGCATATGAGTTTTGAATCTCTCCGTGACTGTGTGTGACTTTGCGTGATTTCGTTGAAATTAGTCTTTGGTCACAAGTCTATGGACAAAGTTTCAGATCGATCGGATAAGGGGAAGTGATGTTTTAATCTCTCCGTGACTATGCGTGACTGTGCGTGACTATGTCAAAGTTAATCTTTTTTCACAGCAAGTCTATCGACCAAGTTTCAGATTGATTGGATGAAAGGAAATCCGTTTTAAATCTCTCCGTGACTGTGCGTGACCATGCGTGACTGTGCGTGACTAATTCAAAGTTAATCTTTTTTCACAGCAAGTGTGTGGACCAAGTTTCAGGTCCATCGAATGGGGGGAAATGACATTTAGATCACTCCATGACTGTGCGTGACTGCCCCAAAATTAATCTGTAGTCACGACAAGACATGGGCCAAGTTTCCGATTAATTGGATAAGGGGGAATGGGGTTGCTCCACGACAGATAGACAGACAGACAGACAGAGATTATGAGTTAAAAGAAATAGTTTAAAAATTAATAAATTCATATTATTTATATTACAATATTTTACTCAGAATCGTAATTATGAATGCTATCTGGATCGCGTAATAATTCTTCTGGAATAAGCTTCGCGTGGTTTTTGGCGCAATCCGTATACTACATGTATATGGCTCCGACGTCTCTATTTGTGTTCCTTCTTGAAGTTTTTCTTGTGAAATTTTCACGATAGTTCCTTATGTCCTTGCTTCTGGCTTCGGATGCTTTTTCCGATAAATGCGCTATTGGCAGAATATATGTCTCAATTATGTGTTTTCCATGGCACAGAATTTTATGAACAGTAACTGGCAGCTTGTACCAAAAATATTCAGAAAGATACAATTTGAAAGTTTTTTGAGCAAATAGTTCAAATGGCGAAGCCACAGGCTACGTTTTCCAAAATGATGTGAAAATTGTCTATAAGAACTATATTTAAACCAATTATATTGGCAGTAACATCAAAATTAAAAAAAAAAAAAAACATGTGAGTCCGATCACAGGAGATCGCACTTTTTTAAAATCAAACAGAAATCGTTATCTGTGTATCACTTTAGCAGTCAACTGCAGGAGCTCTGCTAATATAAAAATAATTATTATTATTTATTATTTCAACCTGTTAATTATACCCTATACCACTATGTGGTTTGGGTATAATGACTTTGTGCTGCTGTTTGTAACAACCAAAAATATTTGACCTAGGCCCATCTTTAATTATACCGATCGAATCAGAAACACTTTCTGAGTTGATTTAACAATGTCCGTCCGTCCGTCCGTCCGTCTGTGTGTCCATGTAAAGTTTGTAATCAAACTGTAGGTCGCAAATATGAATATATTTTGATGAAATTTGGTATATAAGCTTTCATCGGCCATGGGATGAACGCTGTTGAAATTGGTGAGAATCGGTCCATGTTCAGACCTAGCCCCCATACAAATTACCCATATGAAATTGACATAAATTGCCATAAGATCCAAATTGTCATATAGATCTTACTGAAATTGGGTTTGTATGCGTTCATTACATCCACTAATGAGTAGTCCAAAAATGATCCCTTTGACCCCATATAGAGCTGCTTCCCGATCTTCACTTAAATCTATTAAAAAACAAAAATATTGCACTGATTCTTCTCAAATTTTGTTTGTACATATTTTTGCAAAAGACAAGAGACTTTACCAAACATGATCAGGATCGGTCCATTTTTGCACCTAGTCCCTTTATAGATATAGCATCCGATATGAACTTTTTCATATCTGCAGCCAAAAAAATTAATAAAAATCCCACTCAAATTTGGTTTTTGCTTATTTTCAATGTCCTGTTAGTTGGGCCTAAGAGATAGGGTTTCTAAACGCATGGTATAGGATATCGTATAGTCGGTCTAGACCGACTATAATTTTCTTACTTGTTATTTATGTATGATGACATTTCAACCTTTTTAACTTTTTATCAATTGCAGCTTTTTATCAGTAACAGCTGACTTTAAAAATAGCGAATATCGTTAAAAAAATTTATTGAATACCAAAATCGATAATTTTGTTGTTTTCTTTTATCGTTAAGAGAAGTTACTGAGTCGCGCTACAGGATATATTTCGTAGCTCAATTTACTGATTATGAAGTATTTTTATACCCTATACCACTATGTGGTTTGGGTATAATGACTTTGTGCTGCTGTTTGTAACTACCAAAAACATTTGACCTAGACCCATCTTTTATTATACCGATCGAACCAGAATAACTTTCTGATTCGATTTAACGATGTCCGTCCGTCCGTCCGTCTGTGTGTCCATGTAAAGCTTGTAATCAAATTGCAGGTCGCAAATATGAATATATTTTGATGAAATTTGGCATATTAGCTTCTATCGGTCATGGGATGAACGCTTTTGAAATTGGTGAGAATCGGTGCATGTTCAGACCTAGCCCCCATACAAATGACCCCTATGAAATCAACATATATTGCAATAAGATCCAAATTATCATACAAATCTTAGTCAAATTGGGTTTGTATGTATATATTACATCCATTAATCAGTAGTCCCAAAATGATCCCTATTGGACAACTCTTAGTCATAGGCCCCTGCTTCCCGATCTTCACTTAAATCTATCAAAAAACAAAAATATTGCACTGATTCTTCTCAAATTTTGTTTGTGTATATTTTTGCAAAATTCAAGAGACTTTACCAAATATGGTCAGGATCGGTCCATTTTTGGGCTTAGTGCCCATATAGATATAGCATTCGATATGAACTTTTTCATATCTGCAGCCGAAAAAATTAATAAAAATCCCACTCAAATTTGGTTTATGCTTATTTTCTATATCCAGTTAGTTGGGCCTGAGAGATAGGGTCTCTAAACGCATGGTATAGGGTATCGTATAGTCGGTCTAGACCGACTATAATTTTCTTACTTGTTTTTAATTTTTCGTTTTTATTTTATATTTTTAATATTTCGTCTTTCATTTTCCATTTTTTATTTTTCATTTGTCATTTTTTCATTTTTCATTTTTTGTTTTTCATTTCTCATTTTTCTTTTGCATTTTTAATTTGTTATTTTTCATTTTTTCGTTTTTTTATTTTTAGTTTTTTTATTTTTAATTTTTTATTTTAATTTTTTATTTTTCATTTTTTATTTTTCATTATGTATTTCTTATTTTTCATTTTTTACTTTTTATTTTTCATTGTTATTTCTCATTTTTTATTTTTCATTTTGTGTTTTTAATT
This sequence comes from Cordilura impudica, assembly GCA_963682025.1. NCBI lineage: Eukaryota > Metazoa > Arthropoda > Insecta > Diptera > Scathophagidae > Cordilura > Cordilura impudica. The sequence continues at coordinate 57,404,469 of OY821517.1, forward strand.
TTTAAATTTTTATTTTTAATTTTTTAATTTTTATTTTTTATTTTTTATTTTTTGTTTTTAATTTTTTATTTTTTTATTTTCTATTTTTTATTATTCATTTTCATTTCTCATTTTTTATTTTTTATTTTTCATTTCTTATTTTTCCTTTTTCATTTTTTATTTTTCATTTTGCATTTTCAAACCGATTTTTTCTTACGCTAACATGTTACGCTGTTTTTGTGATTGTATTGTGAAATAGAAATTTACCCCCCCTGCGAGTATAGATGTTTACACATCAAAAAAACGTTATCGCAATGTTGCCGTCATTTGTATTTCCAGAGTTATGTTTTGCCATGGAGTTACTTCTAAAATAAAATTTATAAGATCAATTTCCTCATACATTGCCTTGGAACATCTTAAAAACTGTTGTCTGTTTCTGCAAAACGCTTTCCCACCATGATTAAAATTGTCATATATTTTTGATACAAATTTTTTAGTATATAAGCTTTTATCGGCCATAGCACGACTGATATTGAAATTGTTGAAAATTGGTGCATGTCCCCATACATAAGACTAGGGGAGATTGACTTAACTTACCATAAGATCCAAATTATCATATAGATCTTAGTCAAATTGGGTTTGTTTGTATTTATCAGTAGTAAAAAAAAAAAAAAAAAAATTCTATAGGACAATCCTTAGTCATAGCCCCCATATAAAGTTGCTTCCCGATCTTCACTTAATTCTATGATAAATACAAAATCATTGTAGGTATAGATTTTTCTAAAATTTGGTTTGTATATTTGTCTGCAACAAATAAGGTGAGGATTGGTCCAATTTTTGATCTAGTCCTCATATAAATATAACATCCGATATGAACTTTTTTATATCCGAAGACAAAAAATTTTTAAAATTTCCATACAGTTGTGGTTTATTATTATTTTCTATACCCAATCGGATGGACCTAAGACCAATTCGCTAAATGACTATATTTTTATTACTTATTTACAATTAGTACTATATTTTTAATTAAAATTTAAATTTTACGAATAAAAAAAAAACAAAACAAAAATAGCATTTGAAATGTTGTGTTAACTTCATGTGTATATAAAGGTGGATCTCGTTTTACATCGTTTCGTTTATTTAAAAAAAAGAATATTTTAACGACTTTTTCTAAAAATTTCAAACTTTTCTAACATAATTTTTTCAGACAGATTAATAATAAATAATAATAATTAATAATTAATACTACTACCCCAGCACTCGAAATTCGAGTGCAAATTCTAGGAAATTTTATTTTTTCATAAATTTTTTCATTCAATGTTTTGTTATTCTATATATATAAAAATATTATGAATATTTAAATAAATTTCGTTAAATTTCATTATAAATATTTGTTGAACACACAGAAGATATATAGATGAGTTTGTTAATAAATAATTTTAAAGGAGCCTAAAGGTATGCTAATTAATTTTAGCAATTCACAATTCAACACAGAGGGTGTGCTATACAATTATAATGAAATGCGATGAATTGCGAATTGGCTAAAATCGATTAGCATACCTTTAGGCTCTTAGAAAACTATTTATTATAAATATTTAATTTTATTTGATTTTATTTGATTTTATTTTATTTTATTTTATTTTATTTTATTTTATTTTATTTTATTTTATTTTATTTTATTTTATTTAATTTAATTTTATTTTATTTTATTTCATTTTATTTTATTTTATTTTATTTTATTTTATTTTATTTTATTTTATTTTATTTTAATTTATTTTATTTTATTTTATTTTATTTTATTTTATTTTATTTTATTTTATTTTATTTTATTTGATTTTATTTTATTTTATTTAATAAATTTTTAACACATAATATACAAAAAATTTTTCATTTTGCACTTATCCTCCATATGGCCTATAACTACGCCAAATTTCACACTCCTCCGTTCGCGCATTTTGATTAAAAATGGTCACAAAGATTTTCCTTCACGTATAAATATATATACAAGCACATTCCAGCCCTCGAAATTCGAGCGCAAATTCTAGGAAATTTTATTTTTTCATTAAATAAAGACCCTAAAATTATGCTAATCAATTATAGCCAATTCTCTAATCAACACAAAAAAACCCATTTTTATTACAAACACTAGAACAAATTTAATAAACACACAAGCAACTTTAAATACAATTTAGTCAAAATATAGGAAACAAATTTTAAAATCTGTAAATCAGCAAGTTGGCTAAAAAGAAATACCTTGGAAATAATATACGTCTGGTCAAAATCGGGAACAAAACATCAGTCACAAGAAATCGCCCAGCGTATTAATATTATAGATATATGTAGATAATTAATATGCAAATGGGTCAAATTTTAATTTTTACGAATTTAAAAAAAAAAAACTAACAAAAATTTGATTTTTAAAACTGAGAGAAACGTAAAAGCTCGCATAGATCTAAAAATTTTGAGTTCTACCTAAATAAGTGAACAATTTTTATATGAATAAAACTGAACATGTTTTTTGTTTCCCGAAACCCATGTTCAAAACTTTCAAATCATAAAAAAAGTAGTCGGTTTAACATGAAATTTTTCTCATTCATTCGTCGAATGTTGAATTTTATAAAATCAAATTAAGCATAAAAACAGTTATTATGGGTCTCTGTTTAATCTCATTGCGTAAAAGACAAAAAAAAAAAATTAAATATCGTTGAAATCAAAATTAGTCTTGTTGTCTTTGTTATTGGAATTGTTAATAATTTTGGAAAATATTCAAGAATGAGTGCATATTAGCGCCAATAGAAATCGTATATGACATTAATAAATCTATCGCAGATAAATATTGTGTAAACTTAATAATATAATACTCATCTCGTACTCATTCAAATGTTTAAGTGGTTTATTTATTTGGTCAACACAATCAATCCAACATCCAACTTACTATTTATGTACATAAATTTCAAACAGAGAGTTATAAAATGGTACTTAATTGGGTAGCGTTAGATTGGTCATCGTATGTGAGATAAATGACCGAGAGGGCAATGACTACCACTACAAATGTAAATAGAAATACAAGTACTAGTACAAGTACATGCGTTTGATAAAGCGCAATTTATTCGTCTACGTATGTGTGTGTTTATATGTTTATGGATTTATGACTATAATAATTTTCATAAATTTTCGCTATTAGAAAGCGATAAATAATGTTCACAAAACAACCACACACACACACATACACTAACACAGATGCAAATAGTGGGCATAAAATCAAAGTACAGCAGAACAGTACAACAGAATTTTATTAAAAAAACAAACTAACCACAAGTCTATAATTTGCAAATAATAAATATTTTTAATTAAAATTAACAAAGGTTTTTTTTTTTCAAAAACCACTGTTGGCCACCACTCTCAAATAGAACTTTGTAGGAAAAAAAAAAAACTATGACCTATTAATTTCGCAAGTTAAACATATTTTGGCGAGTCGTTTTGAATTTATAAAATATTAAACCATAAAAAAAAAATAATTTTAATAGTGGATTTGTCAAATGATTTACAACATTTATGTTAGACGCTATTTAGTTGTGTGTGCTGTAAAGTACTCGTATAAAGTTTACAAACAGTAAATCCTAAGTACGTCTAAACAAAAAATGTGTTTATTTGCCATTTTATCTTAGGAAAACACTAAAAAGCCCATGAAATGTGTATGGCATATAAACTCGCAACGTTTGTCTTTTGGTAGTTTTTTAAAGAACGAATTGCGGATTTTATTACTGCTGCTCTGTTATTAAATGTCGTCAATTTTTTTGTATTTAAGGGGTCACGCACAACAATTATTGTCATCATTTTTGCCAGTAAGCTTTTACTTTAAGTCTACTTTTAGTTACATTTAGTTTAGCAAAATTCTAAGCTCTTCTGTTCAGTGTTCAGTTATTTGTTAGTGTTAGTGTTTGTGTTCATGTTCGTGTTCGTGTTCGTGTAAGTGTAAGTGTAATTGTTAACTTGTATAATTAAGATGATTATCTGCGCCACATTAAATACATTGCAGAGTCTAGACTTTGGTGTGATTGCTTTAAAATGAGAATGAATTTTGTGTGAGCCAGCCCAGTCAGCATTTTATGAAATTAATGATCATATTCGAGTCTTTTTCGACTCTACTGCGCGATGTAAAACAGTCATAAATGAACTCAGTTTCTAATCATAAAAGATTCTTTTGTCAAGAGGAAATGTTATCCTACCCGCGTCTTTTTTTGAAGAGTGTTTTATGACTCTTATTGAAGAATCTTTTATGACTCTTCTTGAAGAGTCTCTTATATCCCGCTTTTCTGATCAGTTTCGATCATTTTCTAGTAATAATTTAATCAGTTTCGAGTCTTTTTTTTGTTTTTTTTTTTAGTACCTTTTCAGACGTATTCCTTGTCGTTTGTATTAAAAATAAAATATTTAATTAAAGTTTATTCAAAAAGTTGTATATATGGGGCGTTTCATGTCAAGATCAGGATGAAATTTGCACCAAGGTTAGTCCTATTGGATAGTAGCATAGACACAATTTTTCAACAAGATTGGTCCAGAACTCTCTGAGTTAGAGGGGGCAAAATTTGACATTTTGACCAAACAGGTGTTTTTTTCTCATCCATTCAACTTTTTGCCTATTCTTCTTAGCAAAATTTGTCCCAAATTGGTTAGATAGCTATTTCTTCAGTCTTTCGGAAAAAAAAATATAAAAAAAAAATAAAAAAATTTTTTGACTTTTTTTTTGCAAAATCAAAAATTTTTGACTTTTTTTCAAAGAAGGAATTTTTTTTTTTGTGCAATGGATATTTCTCTACATGGTATGTAGTTCATTCATTAATAAAATACTAGCAGATTTCAGCCCTCGAAATTCAAGTGCAAATCCTAGGAAATTTTATTTTTTCATAAAATAAAGACCCTAAAGGTATGCTCATCAATTATAGCCAATTCACAAATCAACACAAAAAAGCAAACTCCTTTTTGCTACAAACACATTAACAAATTTAATAAACACACACATAGCTTTGCATTATTTTATGTATGTGTTAGTAGCAACTTTAAATGCAATTTACTCAAAATAAAGGAAAAAATTTAAGAATCTGTAAATCTGGTGAACAGCTAAAAAGAAATACCTTTCAAACAATATACGTTTGGTTAAAATCGGGATAAAACGGTGCAACAAAACATCCGTCACAAGAAATCGCCTAGCCTATTAATATTATAGATATGGTGTTTAAGTTTATTATTATATAATAATATTTAATTAACTTTCTTGAGGAAATATTTAGTTTTTATTTATAAAATATTGATTTTCGTAGACAGCCAAAAATTTTGTATGCATACAAATGTACTGATTTTTAACTTATTTCATTAAAAATATTATACAGAATAAGCAGAACTGATTTTTTCGTGCAGACTTTCGCATTTTCTCAAACTATTTATTTTTTTAACAGCTACACAGCTAACTCTAACTCGAGTGGAAATCGTGTCATCGCAGTAAGAAAACCTTTTTAAACAAGCACAGCGAATGGTTAAATAGCAGTATATCTGTACAAAATTTTGATATACCGACTACAAGTGGAACACAAAGTGTAAGAAAACCTGGTCGACCAAACAAAAACTTTGATTTTAGTGGGTTAAAATCTAAATCGAGGAAAGTGAAATTTTTAATTGCGGAAAATAGTTTAAGCGAGTTGACTCATGCTACCAATTTAAAACAAGTAAGAAAATTATAGTCGGTCTAGACCGACTATATGATACCCTATACCATGCTTTTATAAACCCTATCTCTTAGGCCCAACTAAAACTGGACATTGAAAATAAGCAAAAACCAAATTTGAGTGGGATTTTTATTATTTTTTTTGGCTGCAGATATGAAAAAGTTCATATCGGATGCTATATCTATAAAGGGACTAGGTCCAAAAATGGACCGATCCTGATCATGTTTGGTAAAGTCTCTTGTATTTTGCAAAAATATGTACAAACAAAATTTGAGAAGAATCAGTGCAATATTTTTGTTTTTTAATAGATTTAAGTGAAGATCGGGAAGCAGCTCTATATGGGGTCGAAGGGATCATTTTTGGACTACTCATTAGTGGATGTAATGAACGCATACAAACCCAATTTGAGTAAGATCTATATGACAATTTGGATCTTATGGCAATTTATGTCGATTTCATATGGGTAATTTGTATGGGGGCTAGGTCTGAACATGTACCGATTCTCACCAATTTCAACAGCGTTCATCCCATGGCCGATAAAAGCTTATATACCAAATTTCATCAAAATATATTCATATTTGCGACCTGCAGTTTGATTACAAGCTTTACATGGACACACAGACGGACGGACAGACGGACGGACATTGTTAAATCAACTCATAAAGTGATTCTGATTCGATCGGTATAATTAAAGATGGGTCTAGGTCAAATATTTTTGGTTGTTACAAACAGCAGCACAAAGTCATTATACCCAAACCACATAGTGGTATAGGGTATAATTAAGGCAATCAGGTAAAACGGATGCTGCTTCTATGCTTCGGAAATTGGTTTCGAGTCCTAAAAGGGCGACTAAGATCAAAAAGCCATTCCTAAAGCAGTTAAAGAAATACCCTATTATTCACCTGAAGAAGCTTTGGCCCTAATACATGGAGCGAAATTGAGCCAACGCAGATCAGAAAATCTGCTAAAGCAAAAGACCTTAACATTTAGCCAGCATATGAACAAATAAAAAATGTCAAGGCATTGTATTATCCACCCAATGAAGATTGCGTAATCACAGAATCAATGGCTGAAGTAAAGTTACAGTCAATTGTTGACTTGACCATAAAAAGACTAAGTTTAGTTCAATATGAAGTTTTGAGCGTTATTATTGTCGATGGAGTACTGAAAATAAGAAACGTAACAATGATTTTTAAATGGGGGTGTGATCGTAGCGGTGGACAAAGTCGTTATAAACAAAAAGCCGACACGGTGAATTTTGAAGACGCAAATCTCTTGGCAACTTCATTAGTGCCTTTACAAATGTTTGGATACAATGAAAGAAACAACATGGTAACATTATGGCAGAACCGAAGACTGTCATCGACCTCATATTGCAGGCCTATTAAATTCATATTAGCAAAGGAGACTGAGAAGTTAGTATAAGATGAATTCAAAAGTGGCCGCGATCAAATTTCAATAATTGTACCGACACTTGTTGAGTTTAACGGAACCGTGATTGAAGTTGCTCACATATTTGAAGAAACCATAGTCGATGGTAAAGTTTACAACATTTTGGCTTCCAACAAAGCCACTCAAAAATGTTATATTTGCCAAGCGACTTTTAAAGATATGAACAACTTAGAAGCTATAAGAAAACGAAAAAGCGATGCTGATAAATTTTCTTGGGTTTTATCTACACTACATGCCCAGATAAGATTAATGAAGTGTATTTTACACATTGCATATAGGCTAGATGTGCAGAAATGACAATGCCGCAAGGCAGAAGAAAATGTGAATGTTGCGACCAGAAAAAACACATAATAGGCCTATTTAGGTCAAAAACAAGCTTACTACTAGACACCCCCAAACAAGGAGGTGGAAACAGCAATGATGGGAATAGTGCAAGAACATTTTTTTTAAAAATCTTGCAGTATCTGCTGAAATAACAGGTGTAAATAAAAATCTAATTGAAAGGTTTTACGTTATACTACGGGCATTGACATCGGGATATGAGATCAACATTGACACATTTAAATCATATTGTGACGAAACCGCAGAATTATATGTATGTATCCTTATACAACTGGTACCCAATGCCGTTACTCTTCATAAGCTCTTATTATACGGGTCAGAAGTTATACAAAAATTTCTTCTTCCTGTCGGGCAAATGTCTGAAGAAGCCCAGGAGTCTCGACATTTAGGAAATTCCGTCTCGAATATTCACGAAAGGTGTCACGAAAGTTAACAAATACGGACATTCTTCACAACTTGCTAATAAGCTCAGACCCAATTATAACGTCCTTAAATGCAGTTGAGAAGACACGAAAATCATCAATTGATCCAGCTGTTTTGAAATTATTACAGCCACCAAACACTAGTTCGATAACAGAAGAACAACAAAACAATAATAGTGATGACAATAGCAGTAATTCAGATGATACTACTGGCAGTGAATCTAACTAAATTTGTATGATATAGTGTCAATTTCATTTTTTTTTTAATTTATCTTTATTTACAAATATATTCAGTAAAATTTAATTGATTTGTTTGCTTTAATAACGGTTTTTAAATTTTTAGCATATGCAATAATTTGAATTGTTTCCTATTAGTGTGTATGTGTTTCCAAAACCTTAAAAATAAAGCATACACTGAGAAACTAGACAAATTAACCTTTCCGAAGGTATATAACATACCTAACTAAAATTTAATACCTTCGATACTGTATTACCCGCAATATGTCAACCTCAGGAAAAAAATCACTTTTTTCTATAGAAATGTTGAAAAATTATTTTTTTTTTATTTAATTGTAATAATAATTAAATTAATATATAATAATAATAATAAAAATAAAAAAATAAAGAATTTAATAAAATTTTATCATAATCACATTAGGTCCATTTATAACATAACTATTTTTTAAATTAACTTATTGTAGCTGATGAAGTATTTAAGTTTTGTAAATACCCAGTCTTTCATCCAGCTTATTAATCGCCTTTATTTGTTGCTTTTTTGCCAATCTTTTCTTGGCGTTACTAGGTTCAGCTGTTGATTTCGCTGCTGGTTTCTTTTTTGGCTTTGGAAAGAAATCACATTGAGTGGAGGCAGAAAGCTTGGGTCTTCCATCGACAAGCGGTAAAAGCATTGTTTTCAGCGGTGCCATCGATTGTTATCGCAGCATCGAATCTGCTCTTCAGCGTTCTCAATGTTTTCTCATGATCCCCTTTGCTACTAAAAACTATTTTAGTTTCTTTACAATAATTCTTTGCCCAATGGAATAAAGCAGTCGCATCTAAGATGCGATCTTGATGATAGTACTGGAGGCTATACCTTCTCTACTGTAAATTTAGATTTTAGATATTTTAGTATTATCTTCTGGTACTCATAAACTGCAATGGTATCATGTTTTAAATTGTGGGATATGATTGTCACACTTTTCTGTTCCACTTTTTATACCCTATGCCACTATATGGTTTGGGTATAATAACTTTGTGCTGCTGTTTGTAACTACCAAAAATATTTGACCTAGACCCATCTTCTATTATACCGATCGACTCAGAATCACTTACTGAGTTGTTTTAGCGATGTCCGCCCGTCCGTCCGTCCGTCCGTCTGTGTGTCCATGTAAAGCTTGTAATCAAACTACAGGTCGCAAATATGGGTATATTTTGATGAAATTTGGTACGTAAGCTTTTATCGGCCATAGGATGAACGCTATTGAAATTGGTGAAATTCGGTTCATGTGGAGACCTAGTCCCCATACAAATGACCCCTATGAAATCGACATAAATTGCCATAAGATCCAAATTATCATATAGATTTCAGTCAAATTGGGTTTGTATGTGTTTATTATATCCTCTAATCAGTAGTCCAAAAATAATCCCTATAGGACAAATCTTCGTCATAGGCCACATATAGAGCTTCTTCCCGATCTTCACTTAAATCTATCAAAAAACAAAAATATTGAACAGATTTTTGTCAAATTTGGTTTGTATATATTTTTTCAAAATGTAAGTGACCTTACCAAATTTGGTTAGGATCGGTCCATTTTTCGACCTAGTCCCATACAAATATAGCACCCGATATGAACTTTTTCATATGTGCAGCCAAAAAAATTAATAACAATGTCACTCAAATATGGTTTCTGCTCATTTTCTGTATCTAATTAGTTGGACCGGAGAGATACGGTCTCTAAACCATGGTATAGGGTATCGGATAGTCGGTCGAGACCGACTATAATTTCTTACTTGTTCATCATGTAGTAAATAACTACTGTGAATATAGTTGCTTGGTCGTTATTGAAGTAGAAGGCTTGTATGGCATCTTGAAGAACATATTTATAGATTTCTGCGAAATCATATGAAATAACAGATTCACCAGACTTTGAATGTATCTTCAAATCCTTGAAGAATGACCATTGCTCTTTGACTAAAAAGTCATGGGTTCTCAAGTCTAGCAATGCTGTACACATTTCTTCCACAAAATCTCCACATTTAAAATTATTGTTTTCAATGTGCATCTGTCAGTCGGAATCCAAGATTTAAATTTGACCTCCTCTATATATTCGCGATCAAATGAGTTGATTAAATTCTCTTTGATCAATGTGGTTTCCAGGCAACTTGAACTTCACTTCAGTAGCAAGAAGTTCTTTAATTATGACACATAGTCAATTTAAGGCAATCGTGGTATTCGTGTAAATCTTCTGGCGAGTCATCTATTAAGCACTTTAAGTTGATTTCCTTCAATATCAGTTTAAGCAATAGCTGAACCTAGTAACGCCAAGAAAAGATTAGCAAAAAAGCAGCAAATAAAGGCGTTAAATAAGCTGGATGAAAGACTCGATATTTAAAAAGTGACAAAACTTAAATACTTCATAAATTAATTAAAAAAATTGTTATGTTATAAATGAATTATTTATTTTTTTATTTTTATTATTATTATTGTTATATATTAATTTAATTATTATTAGATAAATAAAAAAATTAATTTTCAACGTTTCTATAAAAAAAAGTGATTTTTTCCTGAGATTAACTTATTACGTGTATTACAGTATCGAAGGTATGAAATTTTAGTTGATTTGCGGAAAATTTTCCGAAAACAATTTCCCGAAAACAATTTCCCGAAAACAATTTCCCGAAATTACAATTTCCCGAACACAATTCCCCGAAATGACAATTTCTTGAAATTACAATTTCCCGAACACAATTTCCCGAAAATACAATTTCCCGAAATTACAATTTCCCGAAATACAATTTCCCGAACACAATTTCCCGAAACTAGAATTTCCCAAAATTACTATTTCTTCAAATAGCTTGTTGATGGCATTTCCGAAACAATACCATCAGAAATTCCGGCCGAATCGCGAGCAATCAGTTCATGACCACTTGATGTAAACCTCCGGGCAAGATCTTTCAGCTCATTAACGATTTTTTCTTTAGCAATTATGATTACAGGAGCACTGAAGGGTTAGATAAAATAAAAAATTAACCAAATTATATGTCTTACATTCTAGGAAGTGGTTTCATCGAGTTTAATAGAAAAACTCGTTTTCGGTAATCTTTATTTTAAAATATCTTAAAAACAAAAGCTGGCCTAGGCAAATGATAGGAACGGAAGATATAACTAAAGGGTCCGCCATCTAACCTTTTTTTTCAACTAGTGCTTATTTCGTGAATGGTAACACTTAGCTCATGTTTGATTTGACAGATAATTAGTTTTATCCTTCCGCTGAACGAATATGGTTGTGTATACACTTGAACAAGGCTGGGAAATATTGCGACATTACTTTGAAAATCATGGTAATGTTGCAGAATGTGTGCGAAAATTGCGTACGGATTTTGGAAGAAGAGAAGCACCGTCAGCTCCGTATGTTCGTTATCTTGTGAAAAAAGTGAAAGAAACTGGCATCCTCATCGATAATCCAAAGCGTGAAAAGCAAAAAACAGTGCGTACACCCGAGAATATTGCTGCTGTGACAGAAAGTGTGCGTGAAGCGCCATCAACATCAATTCACGACGCGTCGTACTCAAGAATTGAACATTTCGGAGGCATCATTGAGACGAATTTTGCATAAAGACCTTGGTATGACACCATACAAAGTCCAATTGATTCAGGAGCTGAAGCCAACTGACCATCCAATGCGTTTTCGCTTCGCTAAGTGGGCCTGCGATCGACTTACAGAAGATGCCGATTTTGCCAAAAAAAATCATCTTTTCAGATGAAGTTCATTTTGATCTTGGCGGGTATGTAAACAAGCAAAATTGTCGCATTTGGGGCACAGAAAACCCGCACGCATACATTGAAAAGCCGACTGGCCGTTACAGTCAATGGCGATCGTTATCGGGCCATGTTGAACGAATTTTTGTTCACAAAAATTGAAGAGGAGGATATTGGCAACATTTGGTTTCAACAGGACGGTACTACGTGCCACGCAGCCGAAGCTACACTCGATGTTTTGCGCCCTGTTTTTGAAGATCGCATTATCAGCCGCAGAGCTGATGTCGTTTGGCCACCTCGGAGCAGCGATTTGACACCGTTGGACTATTATTTGTGGGGTGCCCTCAAAGATAAGTGTTACGCCAACAAGCCAGAGACAATTGACGCTTTAAAGGACAATATTCGTGAAGCCATTGGTGAAATACAGCTACACACAATCCATAATGTGCTTAAAAATTGGACCGATCGTGTAGGCTACTGCATGGCCAGCCGAGGCAGCCATTTGAATGAAACTATTTTCCATTATTAACCGGAAGGATTGTACTTTCAAATAAAAAAGAAATTTGAGATAATATTCAGTAGTTTTTTTTTATAGCAATTAAAAAAAAAAAAAGTTATTTGGCGGACCCTTTACATGGTTATAATATTTTAAGTAACGCTTTAAAAAATTCAACAGTACTTGAAATATTTTGGAGTTTTTGGAATAAATTGTCTTTTATTAGCTTGGGGTCATATGTGACCCCAATTCCAAAAGGGTTAATGGCGTCATATTATTTGTTTCCGAAACCCTAGGCTATTAAGATAAAATATAACATTTAAAAGTAGAGAACTGATTAATTTTTGATATAAAGAATTTAGAAAGATTACATTTATAGAATATTTTGCTCGAAATCCGCAAAAATAAAATCCTTGTCAAAAAAATTTTGCCATAGGGATTTACCTAAAAATTTACACAGTTAATCTCTGACATGCATTTTATAACGCCCTAAAAAGACAGATCCATTTTTTTAAATTTTGTTTAAGAAAATTTCTTAAAACTTGAAAAAGGAGTTTTCAAAATTTTATCAAAAAATTTTCCATTTTCGGTCTGAATGCGCAATAGTCATATATAATCAATAATAATATCTGATTACTTATAAGTATAGGGACAAAAATTAAAATTATGGCTTTAATCAATTTCCCAAAGTTGAAAAAATGCTATCAAATTTTATGACCTAGTTTCTTTTTTTTTGGCACAAAATGGTCTGAGGCATTTGCTATTTCTTGGCGAATTTTTATATGATTTTGAATTTTTATAGCTTTTTGAAAAGATAATTTAGTACTGATCCCGATTCTTACAACAACTTATCGGAAAAATTAAACTATAGAACGAAATTTTCGTAAAATATCAAAAAAAGTCATTTTTGCAATCGATTTCCGGCGCGACTTTTCTTTATCAGATTGTCGCCAAACTTCACATTTATTAGTTTTATATTGAAAGGTAACAAACTGGACCCCGCCTATCCCCAAAATGGCAAATTTTAAAAATGTCCATATAACGTAGGACCCCCTCAAGTGATCAAGTTTCAAGCCATTTAAGCCCAAGCATTAAAATGAACAATAATCAAACCACGTTGTTGACTGACATTAATGGACAAAAATTCATAATGTTCAAATATTGAACACTGGTTTCAAAATAGTGCAAAATTCGCCCATTATAAACTAAAACAATAGCATAAGAGGCAGTTTTTAAACTCCAGCTGCGCGAAATATTAAATCAAAATAACGATCAAAACAATCATATTTCAACCTTCTGCATGATTTATTTGCGATTCCTGTAGTACATTTGATTATTGTATTTGCAATAAATCAGTTTTTAAGCTTAAACACGAATCATCTTATTTTAATCATTAAAAGGCTCAATAGGGCGATTTTTGTTAAAACAATCTTTCAAATGCTGACTGGGAGCCAGCCACTAATATCATCACAATTGCTTGTTGATTACTTGGATATGCGTGTTAAAAGCAAATTTCAATATTTAGTTTTTTTTTTTTTTTTTAATTAAAATTATTGATTTCATATTGAATTCGAAGTGAATAAACTTAGACTTGATATAGCGGACGCTAAGGTTAAATGTTTCTATTTCTTATTTATGAAAACTGTCAAACTAGTCAAGTATTGATCACATGTCTTCGTAGCTTATGAGTATAAAACTATAATATGGATTCAACAGTATATTTACCTGAATAGCTAAATATACGAATCCCCTAACCACTATTTATTCTACACCAAAAAGTTTATAATGCAATAATGTTAACTACTCAAACTAAATTGTACACGCAGAAAAAAGATTGTTTGAAATGCGGTTACAACTCATAAAATTTGTTAAAGTAATAAAAATTGTGAATGTATCTCTTTAATCTATAATATTAATAGGCTAGCCGATTTCTTGTGACTGATGTTTTGTTCTACCGTTTTATACCGATTTTGACCAAACGTATATTATTTGAAAGGTATTTCTTTTTAGCCGTTTTGCAGATTTACAGATTTTTAAATTTTTTCCTTTGTTTTGAGTAAATTGCATTTAAAGTTGCTACTAACACATACATAAAATTATACAATGCTATGTATGTGTTTATTAAATCTGTTAATGTGTTTGTAATAAAAATGAGTTTGTTTTTGTGTTGATTTGTGAATTGGCTATAATTCATTAGGGTTTTTTTTTAGTGAAAAAATAAAATTTCCTAGAATTTGCGCTCGAATTTCGAGGGCTGGATTGTGCTAGTATTTAAAAATACAAGAGATATTCTTTTATATATATCGTATACACAAAATTCATTTGAAATTATGGTATCTACACTAATACGAAAGTTCTGTTTACCAATCACTGTATTTTTACAAATTACTAAATTCATTTAGTTAAGGCAACCTAATAAAACCCACAATAATAATATGCTTCAATCAGAATTATTGGCAATTGTAACCACTAATTCTATTTTAATAACATATTTCAAATCGAAAATATTTTAATATTTGGTTATAGTGATACATATACATATAATATTTCTATTAAGAAGTGTCTTTCGTTTATAAATAGAGAACACCAAAGAAACCCAAACTTTTAAAATGTTTTGGCATTTCTAATCGAAATTAAATTATTTGAATCAAATTCTGTTGTGAATACCAAAGTAAAAAATAAGAATATGATTAGCAGGACTGTATTTGTTGATTTAATTTGTCATACGTCAAAAAAAAAAAAAAAAAAAAACAAGAGTGTTAAATTCGGCTGTGCCGAATCTTTGATACCCTCCACCTCGGTTTGAGTATTGATAATAAATATAAACAAAATATTTGAAAAAGTAAACAATTTGTTAAACTTACTACCAAATTATTTCAGCAAATACAATGATTTTTTTTTGTAATTTTTGGAGGTATCTCTATATTTTACGGACATTATATGTACGGACATTATATGGACTCGAATTGTTATAGGGATTAAGAATACAAATACTTTATGGGTTCGCAATTCATAACAACAGAATACCAATAGAAACAATAAAGAATAATCAGTGGTGGATACCTAAATAGGCTAGCTAGGCTGTAGCCTACGGCAGCAAATTTTCGTATGCGGCAAAATTTTGTAAGCGGAAAATTTTAAAAATATACAAATTTTTTAAAACAGAATTTATTTTTGCGGCGGCGAGAATAAAGTGTAAATTTGAAAGATATTTTGCAAATTTATTTATATATTAATCTAGATATGGCAGATGACAAATGGTAGGAAATACAAAAGGCATACAAAAAGAAATCAGAGGAAAAACAAAAAAAAAAAAAAACAAGTGAGAAAATTATAGTCGGTCTAGACCGACTATACGATACCCTATACCATGCGTTTAGAGATCCTATCTCTCAGGCCCAACTAACTGGATATAGAAAATAAGAATAAACCAAATTTGAGAGGGATTTTTATTAATTTTTTTGGCTGCAGATATGAAAAAGTTCATATCGGATGCTATATCTATATGGGGACTTGGCCCAAAAATGGACCGATCCTGATCATGTTTGGTAAAGTCTCTTCTATTTTGCAAAAATATATACAAACAAAATTTGAGAAGAATCAGTGCAATATTTTTGTTTTCTGATAGAGTTAAGTGAAGATCGGGAAGCAGCTCTAAATGGGGCCTATGACTAAGAGTTGTCCCATAGGGAACATTTTTGGACTACTGATTAATGGATGTAATAAACACATACAAACCCAATTTCACTAAGATTTATGTGATAATTTGGATGTTATGGCAATTTAAGTCGATTTCATAAGGGTCATTTGTATGGGGGCTAGGTCTGAACATGGACCGATTCTCACCAATTTCAATAACGTTCATTCTACGGCCGGTAAAAGCTTATATACCAAATTTCATATTTGCGACCTGCAGTTTGATTACAAACTTTACATGGACACACAGACGGACGGACGGACGGACGGACATCGTTAATTCGAATCAGATAGTGATTCTTATTCGATCGGTATAATGAAAGATGGGTCTCGGTCAAATATTTTTGGTAGTTACAAACAGCAGCACAAAGTCATTATACCCAAATCACATAGTGGTATAGGGTATAGGGTAGGTATAGGTGGTATTGAATCTTGCCAAAATTGTTCCGCAAACCTATTCCTATTGAAGAGCCTGAAAATCTTGCTGTACCTAGTACAACAAAAGAAACAGAAACTTGAACGAGAAGAAAAAGATCTACCAATTTTATCGGAAATATTTTCTCTGCCTCAAGTTTTTATATTGGATGTAGATCCTGCAAAGTGGGTAGTTAATCATGTGTTGATAGATTTTTTGCGCGAAATGGTTATTCTCAAAACGCAGATGCTGATTTTGAGAAATCAAAACGAATCTACAATGACCAAACGTGCTTTTTGAGTTCAACAATTTTTAAACGGGTGATTCAGAATGGTGAAGTTTTGTTATCTTCATTGAGTTCATCTTTTTGCACGGATAAAGGATTTAATGATTGGAAAACCTTAGAACAGCACGAACGATAAATAAATCACAAAAAAATCTGTGGTGGCTCTTAGGGCAAGGATTTCAAGTAAGAATTTGATTAATTTATTAAATTCAGAAAGTGATCTTGAAAAAAGTTATTGGACGCAAGTTCTACAACGCGTTGTCGTAATTGTCAAAAAGTTATCAAGTCGTGATCTTCCCTTAAGATGTTCTAGGATCATGTCATAATGGTAACTTTTTAATGGCCGTATAACTTTTAGCTGAATTTGGTTCATTCTTAAAGGAACATCTAAGAAAATATGGAAGACCGGGTAGCGATAAAACTAATCATCTTTCATCCACAACGTACGAGTAAATAGTTCATCTTTTAGCTCAGAAGTGCACAGAAATAATATCTGGCAAAATAAAATCGGCGAAATATTTTTCTATAATTTTTGATTCTACACATGACATCGCACATGTCAAGGAACGTCGAATACCAACAGAGGTATTTCTAACTTTTGCTCCAAATACTGGACATAAATCTGAAGAAATGTACATAGCAATAACTAACACCCTGGCATCCTTAAACATTAATTTAGAAAATTTTAGAGGTCAGTCGTACGATAATGTTGCAAACATGTCAGGCGCTTATACACGTCTCCCAGCCGGAATTAAAAATGGCAACAAGTTTGTGGCATTTATAGTATGTGCAGCCCATTCTTTTAGTTTAGTTGCAACTGTGGCGGCCAATTGCTGTAATGAATCCGCCAACTATCTTTTATTTTTGCAAGCAATTTATAACTTTTTTTCGGCATCAACAGCAATGTTCACATAACACCAAAGACTATCTCGACTACGACATGATCATACAGAGATGATGCCTGCAAAAGTTTATGTCTTGGACAGAAATTCATGATATTCTGAAATCAATTTCAAATATCAGTTCTGATAAAACCGTTACAAAGGCAGAAATAGCAGGGTTATGCAAAAAAATGACAAAATTTTATCACTGTTTTTTGTGGTAGTATTTTAAATCGTATCAATTTAGTGAGAAAAAAACTACAACAAGAAGATGCAGATATTGGATTGGTTATCGATGTGTATAAATCTTTAATTTCAATTATTTCATCTTCCCGCGGGAACTTTACAACATATGAGGAAGATGCCAAGGCGCTGGTTGGTACTTAAAACTATACTGTAAGCGAAAAGCGAAGCAAAAAATAAAGCGATATTTTGATGAAACCAACGACAATGCAGACAGACCTCTTTGGTACTCAGGATAGTTCTAAAATAAACATATTTTTCACAATTGCCGATCGATTAATCTCAGAACTTAACGCTTCAAAATGTGCGTATGACGAAGTGTTCGAAATATTTTACGTCTTTTTTAAATTTCTGATCGGGAAATAAAAAACGAAGCATTTAAATTATGTGAAGTTTATCCACAAGATGTCTCAGTTGCACATCAAAGATGATTTTCTATTTAGTTGAATATTTATAAAATATGTTATATATATATATACTTTTTGATTTTAATAAACGTTTGTATTATTTCGGTATTTTGTGTTTTTTTTTTTTTTTTTGTTATTTTTGCTAAATTTGCACGTTTTTCATTAAAAGGGTATTTTTTTTTTTAGAATATAATAGGCGGCAATATAAATTAGCCTATAAGCGGCAAATTTGTAAATCCGCCACTGGGAATAATACTTTTCAATGTTTTGAGAGCTAAAAATTATGCGGTATTTCAAAATAAAAGTTTGTAAAAATCTTGGCAATTTTTGGTTTGCCATATACCAGGAAAATGTGCTTTTTTTAAAAGTACTTTAAAGGAATTTACTATAAAAAAAAAATTTATTTAAAAAAAGTTGTTTTATATAAAAGATCATTGTTTGAGAAAATGTAACTTTCTAAGAAAATGTACTTTAAGAAGAAAGTTTTCATTATAAAAAGAGTACTTTAAAAAAATACTTTTTAAGAAAATGTTTTTTTAAAAAAGGGTAGATTTTTAAGAAAATGTACTTGTTTAAGAAAATATGTTTTTTATTGGTTATTTGTTAAGAAAGAACATTTTTTTTTTTAAATTTTAATATGATTTTTTGAAATTCAATTGATATTTTCTAATCTATAATTGGAAATCTGAATTCCAATTTTTAGAATTGATATTTTTTTAAATTTGAATGGAAAATTTAAAAGGTGCAATTTTGTATTTATGTCAATAGTAATGCTTTAGTAATTATAAACAATTTTTAAATATAAAATAAATAATAAATAAATAATAATTTTATATAACTATGTAGAACTGTTTTGAAAGCAAAAAAACTCATTGATAAACTCGGTAACTCTATTTTTTAAACACAACAAAAAGTTATTATGCCAAACTTATGTTCATATTTGTAAAAGAATAATGGATAAACGTATGAAATAAAAGACCAGCCCTGTGTATACTCTTAACATTGTTGTGGTTGATATCTAATTGAAAATGTTGAAATTCATGTTAAAATAGAAATGACTATTGCAAAGAACAAAAATTGTGGCGCCATCTATTGTGGCATAGCAACACTGAGCAAAATGAAGTGACACTCTGTTAATACAAAAGAAATGTATTTTCCCTAAAACAAAATACATTTTGGAGAATTTTATATAAATTAAATAAAATAATATACCGATTTATTTCTAACATGCGGTTATTATGAATATACATGTATAGAATATATGTATATTACTTTGTTATTTAAAATGTTATGTATGTATGAATATGTAAATATTACACACAAAAAATACAACATCAAAAGTTATTTTCGTATTTTCTTTAAATAAATTAATACATAAAATTTTGGTAAATTACATGTTTTTTTTTAACAACTATGTAGTTTAACATTTTTTACTTTAGATGTTGATGAATTTTTACTCCCTTTATATTTACTCGTAGTGTCTGCTTGTCAAAAAAACTTTTGGATTGTTTTTTAACCCCTTTCACGTGACCCAATCGATCTGAAACCTTGCAGGCAGACAAAAATTATCCAAAAAAATTTTTTAGTGATGCCAAAACAATGGAATTTTTAAAATTTTTCTACCAGAGTTGATTAAAAAAATGTACAAAGGATTAGTTTTGATTATATTATTTCCACAACGGCCAACAAGTCCAACTATGACAACAATACAATATTTAGAATAACGGGACCTATTAAACCGATTTTCATGATTTTTCATGTAGGCACCTTCTCATGATGTTAGTCAATCATTCTCACTAAAAACGAGTGCCCCAGTTATCCTATGAGGTCGTGATAGTGAAAGAACAACATAGACAAATCATATTTTTTCAAGACTTTTTTTACTTCTTCATTCAATTCTCGGGACCTAATCAACCGATTTGGACGATTTTACATAGCAAACTTCTCAGGATGTTATTGAACCTTTTTTTATGCCAACGAGCACACTAGCTGTCCGATTGAAGTTGTCAACGTGATTTCCACAGACGGACAGACGGACATCGTCATATCAACTCCGCTTGTTATAAGGATCACAAATATATATATTTTATGGGGTCTAAAATTTTTTTTTCTAATTATTTCAAATGGAATGACAAACTTATACTTATATACCCTCTGCACACTGGTATTATGAATATACATACTTATATACCCTACGCATCCTTTATTATTTAATTTACTTTATAAATGTGTTGACGCCATATGTGTTTCCGAGACATGGTTCCGTGATAATGTTAGCGACAATATCTATTAACTGAAGTTGTACTGAGTCTTTCGTTCTGATAGAGGCGGTCATGCTGGTGTTGTCGCAATTTATATAAAAAATAATATTTAATTGTAAAAGTAATATTGTAAATATAATGTAGCTATTGACGTGGAATATGTTTGTATAGACGCAAATTGTCTTGGTGATAAGCATCATCTTGGATGTGTATATAGTCCACATAAGTGGATAAAGTTTGACAGTCTTATCAGGAAGCTGGAGCTTTCATCAATTTTATACCCCGAAGTCATTACATCAGGTGATTTCAATAACAATCTTTTCGAAGACTCAAATCTTACCACTATAATGTCGATGGTTAACTTGTCAGCTCTTATTCGAACTATTCTTTTTAATCGAATAAAAGAAAACCCGAATTATTTTTATTAAACATTTTGTTTAATAAAAAAAAAAACATTCATTTCTTATTCCACAAATTTTCATTCAAAGTCAACGAACGAGTTTGCTCTTAAAGAAAAAATGCTTAAAAATTTTTCTTGATTTTATAGAGGTGTGAAATATGGCGGTGTGAAAAAATCATTAAAAATGAAAAACGTATAATGGCAGATACAATCACTAGTGTAATTATTATTATTAACGAATAATTTATATATTTTTTTGTGCTGAAACCTTCCAACTGTAGTAAAAAAGAAAAAACCTTACTAAACAAATTTACAACATTTGGAAGGCAAATTTGTAATCTTTGTTATAAAACAACATACAGACATACATATTAGTTCGCATTTACTTTGTTTGTTGCTTTTACTAATAACACACTCGTACATCCTTTCATAAAAAGGTTATAAATTTACATTTGAAACAGTTTTCATGTTGTGTTAGTGTAATAAATTTGATATAAATTCTTTTAATATGGTCATAATGGGTGTTTTTAAACAAACATTAAAGTGATTTATTTAAAATGCTGTTAACATTATGAATATCTACTTTTAGCCACACAGGATACGAATGTTTAGCTTTTTGATGATATCAAAATTATGGCCAAATAATTCGACTCGACGTGCAACTTAATATTTTTTCTAAATCCACTGGTTTAAAGGAATAGCTTAAACGAGGCGGCACTCCAAACCAGTGTGCAAAAATCGATGTAAAATTTTTATAGTGGATAGATATGACCACTGTGCATCGTTTTCTTGCAAAAAGTGAAAATTGAAAAATTTTGAGTTGACTCACTTTAGAGGTACAGGTGCGATATATATTTTTATTGATAATATTTTTAATATTTCGCCACATCGCTCCACCCTATAAAAAAATTATGTTATTTTATTAACTAAATCATCCTAAATCAGCCATAAACTTATAAATTAAGTTATTTAAAATATAGTCACTATATCTACATTAAATGAATATTGCAAATCTGTAGAGAATATTCTTAAATATCACGATTCCCTTTAGAAAAACTAGACCTTGTGGATGATTTTGATAAAAAAAAAATTTATCATTATAATTTGTTACTTCTTAAGTAACTAATTAGTCATAACTGTTATACTTAATCACTTTGTTACACCTACACATAAATTAGCGAACACACAATATATTATGCTTAGGATTCCAAAAAAAAAAAGAAAAATCACTCTTTCAAATTTCAAATATGAACAACGGGCATGATTCGTTTGACGTTCTTATTTTCGCATTTCTCTTTAGTAATGAAAACTTTGTCAATCTGTGATAATTCCGTTTTGCGTTCGTCAGCATCTTTTGCTGTAGAATATACTCGTAAACATTTAAGTTTGACAAGGCAACAAAAACAGAAAAAAAATGTCTTTAGATTAAAAACGATCGTTGCACTTTGTTTACTTTTCATCTGTTATTGCCTTCACATGAAAACTTTTTCCTCTATTCATGTGGTTAAAGTTAAACAAAATAATAATAAAAAAAAAAACAAAATAACAAATTCATTGATGTGTTTCTAAAGATTAAATTGTTAAATGTTGCCAAAAATGGATTGTGCGTATGTGTTCACTTGTATTTAAGGTTCTTATTGAGGTAAAGTATTAGCGTAGGTTCTTCGATAATTACTCAACCTAAATGTTAGAGAATGGTTGCACTTAAATAACATTTATAATATTCAAATTGAATATGAAAGTTGTAGCAACTCATTATTTTAGCCCGTGAGGATACAAAATTTTTCTTGTTATCTTAACAATTTTTTAATTAAAATTAAAAAAATAAATAATTAAAATATACAAAATAAAAAATTAAATTCGAAATTTGAGTATTTAACAATTATACGAAAGTAACGTTTATTTTTACAAATAATAATTGAACATTTTTACCTTTTCGTTCCAAAATTATTTTCAGCACTTAAATGTACCGAGAATTTATCATTTAAAATTACAGATATTAAAATCTATAATATTAGTAGGCAAGCCATTTCTTGTGACCTATGTAATTTTGTCAGTTTTAAACCTATTTTGACAAAACATACCTCATTTGAAAGGTATTTCTTTTTAGCTGTCTACCAGATTTACAGATTTTCACCGTCTGGAACATTTTTTTTTTGGAGTAAAGCTCATTTAAGGTTGCTTCTAACACATACATAAAATTATACATTGCTATGTGTGTGTTTATTAAATTTATTAATGTGTTTAAAAAAATTGTATATGCAAATCCCTGTGTTGAACTGAAAAATAATTTTGGATATAAACGAATAACGACAATAATTGCATATCACACGCCCTGTGTTGAATTGTGAATTGCGTGCAACTGGCATGCATTTAGGTAGCTCAAAAACCTTTAGGCTCTTGTTTCTGTGTGTTGAACAATTATTTATAATGAAATCAATTTAATTAATGAAATTAAATTAATGAAAAACATTGAAAGAAATAAATTGAATGAAAAAATAAAATTTTCTAGAATTTGCACTCGAATTTAGAGGGCTGGGTTCTGCTAGTCAAAATAATTATGTTCGGTGGCAGCAGTGTAAGAAACCTCCGGTTTGTCCGGGTTTGAAGCCGGGACAACTGTGCTGTCCCAGCGTGCTTTCACTAAATTTATATTCAAAATAGAACACTTCACTTCACTTTATATGTTTATATTTATTTAAACAAGTAAGAAAATTATAGTCGGTCTAGACCGACTATACGATACCCTATACCATGCGTTTAGAAACCCTATCTCTTAGGCCCAACTAACTGGACATAGAAAATAAGCAAAAACCAAATTTGAGCGGGATTTTTATTAATTTTTTTGGCTGCAGATATAAAAAAGTTCATATCGGATGCTATATCTATAAAGGGGCTAGGTCCAAAAATGGACCGATCCTGATCATGTTTGGTAAAGTCTCTTGTATTTTGCAAAAATATGTACAAACAAAATTTGAGAAGAATCAGTGCAATATTTTTGTTTTTTAATAGATTTAACTGAAGATCGGGAAGCAGCTCTATATGGGGTCAAAGGGATCATTTTTGGACTACTCATTAGTGGATGTAATGAAGGCATACAAACCCAATTTGTGTAAGATCTATATGACAATTTGGATCTTATGGCAATTTATGTCGATTTCATATGGGTAATTTGTATGGAGGCTAGGTCTGAACATGGACCGATTCTCACCAATTTCAATAGCGTTCATCCCATGGCCGATAAAAGCTTATATACCAAATTTCATTAAAATATATTCATATTTGCGACCTGCAGTTTGATTACAAGCTTTACATGGACACACAGACGGACGGACGGACGGACGGACATTGTTAAATCAACTCAGAAAGTGATTCTGATTCGATCGGTATAATTAAAGATGGGTCTAGGTCAAATATTTTTGGTTGTTACAAACAGCAGCACAAAGTCATTATACCCAAACCACATAGTGGTATAGGGTATAATTAAAACAAGTAAGAAAATTATAGTCTCATAGACCCAACTAACTGGATATAGAAAATAAGCATAAACCAAATTTGAGTGGGATTTTTATTAATTTTTTCGGCTGCAGAGATGAAAAAAATCATATCGGATGCTATATCTATATGGGGACTAGGCCCAAAAATGGACCGATCCCGACAATGTTTGGTAAAGTCTCTTGTATTTTGCAAAAATATATACAAACCAAATTTGAGAAGAATCAGTGCAATATTTATACCCTATACCACTATGTGGTTTGGGTATAATGACTTTGTGCTGCTGTTTGTAACAACCAAAAATATTTGACCTAGACCCATCTTTAATTATACCGATCGAATCAGAATCACTTTCTGAGTTGATTTAACAATGTCCGTCCGTCCGTCCGTCCGTCCGTCCGTCTGTGTGTCCATGTAAAGCTTGTAATCAAACTGCAGGTCGCAAATATGAATATATTTTGATGAAATTTGGTACTTAAGCTTTTATCGGCCATGGGATGAACGCTATTGAAATTGGTGAGAATCGGTCCATGTTCAGACTTAGCCCCCATACAAATTATCCATATGAAATCGACATAAATTGCCATAAGATCCAAATTGTCATATAGATCTTACTCAAATTCGGTTTGTATGCGTTCATTACATCCACTAATGAGTAGTCCAAAAATGATCCCTTTGACCCCATATAGAGCTGCTTCCCGATCTTCACTTAAATCAATTAAAAAACAAAAATATTGCACTGATTCTTCTCAAATTTTGTTTGTACATATTTTTGCAAAATACAAGAGACTTTACCAAACATGATCAGGATCGGTCCATTTTTGGACCTAGTCCCTTTATAGATATAGCATCCGATATGAACTTTTCCATATCTGCAGCCAAAAATATTAATAAAAATCCCACTCAAATTTGGTTTTTGCTTATTTTCAATGTCCAGTTAGTTGGGCCTAAGAGATAGGGTTTCTAAACGCATGGTATAGGGTATCGTATAGTCGGTCTAGACCGACTATAATTTTCTTACTTGTTTTGTTTTTTGATAGATTTAGTGAAGATCGGGAAGCTGCTCTATATGGGGCCTATGACTAAGAGTTGTCCCATGGGCATCATTTTTGGACTACTCATTAATGGATATAATAAACACATATAAACCCAACTTGACTAAGATTTATATGATAATTTGGATCTTATGGCAATTTATGTTTATTTCATAGGGGTCATTTGTATGGGGGCTAGGTGTGAACATGGACCGATTCTCACCAGTTTCAATAGCGTTCATCCCATGGCTGATAAAAGCTTATATACCAAATTTCAGCAAAATATATTCATATTTGCGACCTGCAGTTTGATTACAAGCTTTACATGGACACACAGACGGACGGACGGACGGACGGACGGACATCGTTAAATCGAATCAGATAGTGATTCTGATACGATCGGTATAATTAAAGATGGGTGTAGGTCAAATATTTTTGGTTGTTACAAACAGCAGCACAAAGTCATTATACCCAAACCACATAGTGGTATAGGGTATAAATAGGTTATGTTAGGGTTATAATAATGCTGTTTTTGCTGTTGTCTGATGGGCGGGTTGGGAAATAAAATTGTGCTATATTTTATGAAAACTTACCTTTATGTGCTCATAGGGTTAAAATGATCCAAAATTCAGCAGTATTTGCAAAATATTTGAATTTTTTTACTTAATCGTGCTATACTAGGTTGAGCTCATTTGTGGCGCCAAGTCCAAATGGGTTAATGACGTCAAATTATAAAATCATCTTAATCATCAAATCATAAAAATTGGTAAAATATAGCACAATTTTATTTCCCACCCCACAGTAAGGGCTTCATTTAGTTTACTAGAACAACTAATTTTTTTTTAACTATGGCAAATTTCAAAGTTTGGCCTCTGCAAGGAGTGGGTTGTCCGATTTATTCCAATTTTTTAGTGTCACATCTAAAAACTCAACAGCACTTACAAAATATTTGAATTTTTTGAATAAATTGTCTTTTATTTGCTTCAGGTCATATATGACCCCAAGTCCAAAGGGGTTAATGGGGTCATATTATTTTCTCCGAAACCCTAGGCTACTAAAATAAAATATAAAATTTAAAAGTAGAAAAGTGATTAATTTTTGATAGAAAGTATTTTGAAAGAGTACATTTACTGAATAGTTCACAAAAAACTAATTTTTTTCGAAATCCGCAAAAAAAAATTCTTTGTAAAAAAAAAACTCTGGCAGAGGAATTTACTAAGAAATTCACGCAGTTAATCTCTAATACATATTTAACAAAACTTTAAAGTGCCAGATGCATTTTTTTTAATTTTGTTTAAGAAAATTTTAAACTTAAAAAAGGAGCTTTCAAAATTTTATCAAAAAAATTTTCCATCTTCGGTCTCATTTCACAATAGGTTTGCAACGTCTTAATAAAGAAATACTTCATATCTGAGTAGTTATATGTATGGAGACCAAAAAAAAAAAACTATGGATTTAATCAATTTCTTAAAGTTGAAAAAATGTGCATCACATTTCAAAACCTAGAGTTTTTTTTGGCACAAAAGTGGTCTGGGGCATTTGTTATTTCTTTTCGAGTTAGTATTCGATTTTGAAGTTATATAGCTTTTTGAAAAGATAATTTTGTACTGATACCGACTCATATAACAACTTGTCGAAAAAATTCAACTATAGAACGAAATTTTCGTAAAATCTGAAAAAAGTCATATTTCCCCATATAAAACATTTGAAATTTTCAGTCGCGTTGAGGCACCTCTAAATTTTTTTTGATTGACCCAAAACTTTGTATTTCTCAGTTTTTTTTGCTATTCGCATATTTCTAGGGGGTGAGACCGAGAGTTTGAACACCTTTTTTATTAAGGGCCACCCTAATGTACACTAAAAAAAAAATTTGCTGAAATTAAATGTCCTAAATTGATTTTGAATATGATATTTTGCGTTGATTTGAAAGCATATCAAACATGCTGCTTCAGCCTTAAAGTTATAAGTGAAAAAAATCACTTTCCCACTTCTCGTCTGAATGCATGCAGCTCTTTTTGTAAAGTAATAATTTGAATTTTAAACTTAAAACTTGCACTGTTATTTCCAAGTG
The DNA here is from genome assembly GCA_963682025.1 of Cordilura impudica. Classification (NCBI taxonomy): domain Eukaryota; kingdom Metazoa; phylum Arthropoda; class Insecta; order Diptera; family Scathophagidae; genus Cordilura; species Cordilura impudica. The sequence continues at coordinate 57,432,051 of OY821517.1, forward strand.
TTTTTTAATTCACAGCTGCAAACTATTTTTTAAACGGAACCATACGTTAAACAACAAAAAAATCTACTGTGAATATCGTCAATGTGTACCAACAAAGCATAAGAAAGTGTTCTTGCTTTGCTTTTTGTTATACGCATGGATAAACAATAAAAAGCGAAAAAGACGATAAATTGTTCGCGTATTTTGTATTGCGTGGTGCTGAGTGCTGTGTGTGTGTATTAGAATACACTGCCTATGCCTAAGTGCTTTTACAAAAACAAAAGTGCATTGAGTACATAGGACGAGGGCATATCTGTTTTAAACTGTTTTTACTCCGCTGCAGCGTACTTCGATATATTCATGATTGAATAAAAATATTGAATTTTATTGACAAATTACCGATTATTTTTTTTGACAGAATGTATCGCACCTTATATACAAAAGAGTCACAACTCAAAATTTTCCAAAATTGACTTTTTTACATAAATTAATTCACAGTACACATTTCTATCTACTGCAAAAATTTATTTCTCATAACTATCTTCTTTAACACGAAAAATGCTGTTATATCTGGGGCACAACTTGAGATAATGTCTCTAGTCAAATGAAAAAATTTCAGTCAGAGAGTCATAACTCAAAGTTATATATTATTTCAACAAATACAATATACATAAATAAAAAAAAAATAGCAAAACTTTCCTCTAAATGGACATTTTTCATAATGAGATGAAAATTTGAAAATTTTGAGTTTTTTTTGTAGTTTTAGACATTTTTTATAAATTGCCTCCGATGGCTTTCCGAAGAATAGAAACGTATGCTAAAGTACGAGGGCGCTCCCAGAATAATCTGACCTTACGTATAGATGGCGCCAGTAGTTTAATAAAAACAAATTTTATTGAAAAGTGTGTATGTTTTAAGTATCAAGGCGTCACGTTGCAAACGGTCTCAGTGAACTTGTAAATATAGATACAATTGATCACCGTTATATAATTCAATAAAATCATTTGAAAGGTCTCAGTTCAACCAATATTAAAGTCGAGCTAAATTTTTCTCTGCGTGAGTCTGATCCTTTGATTACGAATATAAAATATTGACAGAATTTAAATGAGAATTTAAACGAGTTGTCATGGTGAACATCGTATTGATCTACTCATTGGGTGGCACGCCAGAAACGGCTGAGGGTGTGTGAGCTACTTGAAATGATAGGCATTTCAAAAGATTGTCTAATGTTAAAAGATTTGCCAACAATGAAGAGTTGAAGTCTGCGATTGATGGCTATTTTAAAGAGCTGGGCAATTCTTAATATAAACAGGGGATCGAAGCTATTGAATATCGCTCGAAAAATGTATCGAGCTGAAACGAGATTATGTTGAGAAATAAAGAACATTTTCCGAAAATTTTTTGTGTTTTCTTTGTCAGGTCGGATTATTCTGGGACAGCCCTCGTACATGACTTAAAAGATAAATGAACAATGAAACACATATGGGCAAATCCGAAAAAATGTATACCAAACGCGAAATTTGAAAGTTATCGAAACTGAGTATATATGTTAATGGAATAATAGGCTATATACACAGTACAACGCATGATTTCGGGACTCAATTTTGATAATTTTATGTGAAAGTAGCCTAAAAAATAAGAACTTCTGTATCATTCGTTTGGTCATGTTACATCAACAAATAATTTTAATATTTTTTTGAAGTTAGTAAGTATCGTATAGGGGAATTTGTCACGTTTTAGGCTCTTTTGTTTGGCATAACTCGAGAACCACTACTCGGATTTCGCTGAAACAATTTTTGAGAAATCAAGAATTACAATTACTTTCATCTGTTTATATAACGTTTCGCTACATAAGCCACAGTTTCGCAGTTATAAATAAATGTATGAAGAAAAAAAAAATATTTTTTGCCTAAAATTTTTTTTTTTTTTTTTTTGTAAACTTTATTTTGCATGAAAAAACATTCCGATTCATATTACAGAAAATATGTGATTTTTATATGTTATCTGTGCATGGAAACAAAATTTAGAACACAACTATGAAGGAAACGTATGAAACATTGGGCGAAATTTTGGAGAAAATCTAATACAATGTACACAAATGGAAGATTTGTTGTGATCTAAAGGTTGTCAACATAATACAAGGCATTATATTAAAGGGCGGTTTTCCAAAATACTTCTGCTTCCTTTGTAATTGGGATTAGCGATATGCAGAGAATCAATATCAATGTAAAGATTTGGAAGCAAGAACTCCCGAGCTGGAAAAACAATTAAAATTACGTAATGAACCTTTGATAAAGGATCTAGCTGATATTTTGTTGCCATCGCTCCACATGAAATTAGGAATAGCTGGGAAATTCGTCGAAGTGGTAGTCAAAGATATTTATGACGCCTATGACTATTTGAAATCCAGCTTTCCAAAACTCAGTGAAGCTAAAATTAGAAAAGGTACGTATCGTTGTCTGTATTTAAATATTATCATATCTAAATTTGTTCCCTTCGATAAATTCGCATTACCAATAATTTTTTCGAAAATGTTTTTTTTCTTATATTTCAAACAGGTACTCTCAATGGACCGGATATACGAAAGTTAATGAAAAGCGAATCTTTCACAAATATGCTTTCGAACCATTATAACCACCTATGTGCATGGGATGCATTGAAACAAGTCATCGAAGGCGTTTTAGGAAAGAACCGTGTACAGCGAGATGACATACAGACACGAGTGGACAACTTGCTGATTTATTTTGAGAAAATCAATGCATCCATGACGTTAAAATTACATTTCATGCATTTCCACCTTGATACATTTTTGGCACAATTACCTCAGGAATCGGACGAACAAGGAGAGAGGTTCCACCAGGTGACCATGCCAAAGGAAAAGCGATTCAAAGGCAAAAAATTGGATGCATTGCTTGCGGAGGTTTGTTGGTGGAGTTCTAAAATTATGCAGTTTGAAGATGAAAGCACCGAAGATGAAGATGACACTGAAATTGGTGGACACACTGAACAAAACATGCCCTTGAATATTATGTCTAACTCGGATGATGATGCAGACTCAGAACACGAATATGAACAACCTACGAAGAAACCAAGGTCATCAGAACCACAAGCGTCAACTTCAACGAGGATGGATAGTGACAATAATTGAAAATGTTCTAAATTTTGTTTCCATGCACAGATAACATATAAAAATCACATATTTTCTGTGTAAGAATAGCTGTAATATGAATCGGAATGTTTTTTTCATGCAAAATAAAGTTTACAAAAAAAAAAAAAAAAAAAAAATTTTAGGCAAAAAATATTTTTTTTTTCTTCATACATTTATTTATAACTGCGAAACTGTTGCTTATGTAGCGAAACGTTATATAAACAGTTGAAAGTAATTGTAATTCTTGATTTTTCAAAAATTGTTTCAGCGAAATCCGAGTAGTGGTTCTCGAGTTATGCCAAACAAAAGAGCCTAAAACGTGACAAATTCCCCTATACGATACTTACTAACTTCAAAAAAATATTAAAATTATTTGTTGATGTAACATGACCAAACGAATGATACAGAAGTTCTTATTTTTTAGGCTACTTTCACATAAAATTATCAAAATTGAGTCCCGAATCAATAAGCTTAAAAATGTTGTACTGTGATATTCCACCTTCAAAATAAATGAAGGATCATGTGTTCTGGTGATCCATTCGAAAACGGCAGGGCTATATCTACACCAACCTCGCATTTTCATTTATTCTTCTAAGAGAAGAGGTTTTTTAGGTAGTCACACAAATCGAACCGCAACCACTTATAAATTTCGTTCTGTAAGAAACTTAAAATATATTCAATTCCATACAATTAAATGTAGAAAAAGCCTTCGAAAGATATTCAAAAGATAAAAATAATGTTAAGCAAAGATGGGCACACAGTGTGTAACGTACGTCACAAAAAAAAGGTTTTTTTTAATTTCACGGTTTGAATTTATTTTTTTTTTTTCAATCTAACTGGCTTTGTAAAGAGTACTAATGGTGAACTTTGAAAACAAAAACAAAAATATGCGTACTTATATAAAAGGTTAATTGAAAATATATATACAAAGTGTGTAACGTACGTCACAATATGAAAATACTCTTAAATGATATTTATTGAAAAAAAAAAAAAAAAAAAAACGAATTCGAAAGGTTAAAAAGTGTATGTGAAATGGGGAGGTGGGGCACATGACTAAGAGTGTCAGCCAATCTCCTTTCCAAGCTTCCCGTCTTTTTCTTCAAGCAAAAGCAAAAGGAAATATTTTTTAAATATTTTGGTCTATATAAATCTTATAATTACATAGCATGCAGCTTTGCATTTTTAAAGTAACCAATTACCTAAAATTGTAGTCAAAATGGCAACGCTGAAGGAATCGCGGGCGGAAGTAAGCGGGTTTCCGGTCTCTTCTTCGCCGAGTCGTTGATGCAGTAGATGTATAAATTTTGAATCGTAGAAAATTTTTGTAATCTTGGTTAATGTTTTTAAAAATTTAATTTTTAATAAAATTTCAATAACAATTCTTGCACATTGCATTTACAGTTTGATAGCTGCGAACTGAAATTTAAGCTGAAGCTTTCCGAAACCCAAAGGGATTTTTGCGCTTGCATCGTTACATTTATTTTTATTGTTTCACAATCAATAATATGATTTCAACTGCAGAAAGGTCTAGAAAATATCGTGAAAATTTAAAAAATGATGAGCAAAGACTGATTTTGCATAAAAATAAGGAGGCTGAACGTGTACGAGCTTATCGAAAAAAAGTTCGTGAAAGTTTTAAAATCAACCCATCACTTGCTGAAACAAATAAACTTTCAAGTAAACAACGAGTTGCAAATTTTAGAGAAAGAGAGAAAATAAAAGCAACAACAAAATTATCTGTTAATGGCTCTTATAAGTGCGGGCAGACTTGGATAAAAAGTGTGCCGTTCTCGATGCGCTCTTTAAACAATATAAGGTCAAAGAAACGAATAACAAGGTTCCCGATAAAATATTTGATGATGATTTCAGTGTAATCGGAAAATTTTATATTCGCGACGATATATCGGTGCAATCTGCTGGCAGGAAGTCCACGATATTAGCTGGAGCTGATAGCCTGCCTGTTTCAAAGCGGTTTATGATAGTCACAGTGGATGACGATTATCAAGTTTTTAGCGCTGAATACCCGGATAAAAAGATTTCTCGAAATAAATTCTATGAAAATCGACCAAGAGCTGTAGAGTTAGTTGGAAGGCTACCACATAATATGTGTGTGTGCCAATATCACGCTAACATGGCTATCTTGTTAGAGAGCGTTAATAAAGCCATTTCTCTATTTCCGTCAAATTTTGTTGAACTTTTAAACAAAACATGCTGCAATGTTGAAAATGAAATGTGTATGTCAAATGACTGCAATAAGTGCGTAAAAGACATACAGGATGCGCTAGTTCCATTGCTGTATATTAATCGGTTAGATCAAATTGTTAAATGGAAAAATTGGAGAACGATTAACAATCGGATGATGTTAAGCAGCACAAACGCGCCACTGCAAGATTTATTATTTGAGCTGAACTGTCAACTGCCGGCTTTTAAACTGCATACTTTTATAAAACGTTCGCAGCAAAATTACTTTGAGGATTCAAAAAATCAAATTCTAACAAATGACTTAATTTTGCAAGTGGATTTGGCTTAAAATTATAAAACTATGTCCCAGAATGAGGTTCAATCAGCTCATTTTAGTTATTCACAAATAACTTTGTTTACTTGCGTAGCATGGTTCGGTAACTGCACCAAGTCATTCTGTATTGTAAGTGATGAACTTTGTCATGATAAGAAATCTGTTTATTGTTTTCTTAAAATAATATTGCGCAAAATTAAAAAGGTTTATTTTATGCAGAGAATAAAGGTCTTTTCCGACGGCTGTGGAAGTCAATTTAAGAATAAATACATTCTTAAGGCACGGTCACATTAGGCAAATATTTGACGAAAAACTTGTTTTCTCGTATTTGCCAAAAATTTTGTGGAACAAATACAGAGTTGATTTTGTGGTCACATTAGGCACATTTATTTGCCTCTTTTTGTTTGATCAAACAGCTACCAAATAGTGGCAAATAAAAACAAGGAAAACATATTTGCCGTGCGGTCACACTTGAACAAATATTTGACTAAAAAAAATTGTTTGATCAGACAGTCAAAAATTAAAAATATATTTGATCAAAAATTTCCAAATGTGGCACGAGGAGGAAAGTATTCTTCTTTTGTGCTGTGGAGCGCATCGGTGATAATTTCGGAAGTTTTCTGTTATATTATATTTAAATATTATTTTTAACTATAATAATTTTTTTCTTTGTTCACAAAATAAACAGCTGTTTATTTTAAGTTATGTAACAATGTGGCAAATTCTGTGTTTTTAAAATGATAAATACGGTAAAGAAAAAAAATTTGGCTTAAGTGGAGTTTAGGAGCAATGCCTCGATCGGTTTCATATTTACACCACTTATAAAACACTTTATTGCGGTTCTAGGAAAATATTTTTTTTTGCGGCGATCGAGCCTATTTTCCGAGTTATGGACTTCCAAACTTTTGCCATTGACTTGTATATAATTTTGTTATTTTGTATCGGATTTCAGCACAATATATATATTTTAAAAACTTACTTGAGTGTCTTTTACTCGATATTTTTAAATTTGAAATCCATTAACCCATTATGAACCTATTTAAAATTTTATATTTTTGTAATAGAGCTTTTTCTTAAATATGGAATTGTCTCGTAAGTAGACATATATCATGAATAAACTGAATAAAAACTAGGTCCACTAGCTTTATTTCTATGTATAATTTGACCTCTTAACCCTTTCAGGACAGGATGTATATAGTCATTTGTAAGTTAGTACAATAGAAAATCAAGTATCTTATTTTTTAGGAAAATTAACCCATTAATAACCATATTTGAAATTATCCCATTATTTATTATATTATAGAAATAGAAATAACATAATATTTAAAAAAAAAAAACCTTAAAATTGAAGGTAAAATTTCTAATATACGATCATTAAGTGGTTAAGAGGTCAAAATATACTTTGAAGTGAAGCTAATGGATCCAGCTTACATTCAGTTGTAAATACCAACATTATATACATAGGTCATTTTATGAGATAATGCCACGTTTTCCCATAATAACTTTAAAAAATCCGAATAGGTTCATAACGGGTTAATTTTTTTGTGATAGTTTCATTTAAAGCCAATTTTTAATGAATATTAATAAGTTGCACAACAAATGCTTTTGAAAACAAAAAGCTTTTTTTTTAATAAATAACTGAATTAAATCTTAAAAGTTGATATCACTGCTGAAACATCTGTTGTTTGCCACTGTTTGCTCTTACAAATGTTTTGTAAGGTCAAATAATTATTTGCCGAAAATAGAGGAAAACCGTTGGTCGTGAGTGGTCACATTAGGCAAATATTTGTTTGCAGGCAAATAATTTTGTTTGCCTAAAATCAGCTGCTTTGTTGTTTGACGGCAAATAATATTTTGTGGTCAGACTGAGGCAAACAAATATTTGGCGTTTTTTGTCAAATATTTGCCTAATGTGACCGTACCTTTAGGAGCATTCCAAAATTCGTAAAGGAATTTGATGTGAAATATTTTAAGTGGAATTTTTTCGCTACATCCCACGGTAAAGGCGCTGTGGACGGAGTAGGAGCTGTTGTAAAGCGGAAAGTTTGGCAACTAGTACGATCACAACAGCTTATTTTAAATAATGCTCGGGAATTTCACAAGCTAGCAAAAGCCAATATAAATGGGATTTCGATGATATATGCTTCAAAAAATTATATTAAAAGCACAACACTGGAAATCTCCCAAAACTGGTTGCATGAAAGAAATATTCCAAAAATTAAATCGTATCATCATTTTGTTGCGCATTATAACGATTCCAAAATCGATGTTGCCGTACAGCATGGTCTAACAAAATAAAAATTGATTGAAATGCTTAAAAGTATTTATATAAAGGAAAATTGTTGTTTTATTTACATATATCAGATCGCCAGAAAAAATGTAACGTACGCCACGTAACGAACGTCACACACAAATTTTAAATTTTTAAATAAACCTTAAAACTTATAATCCCTTTCAAAGCTATTTTAGTACACTTGAATATTTCTCTTTCTTTTTCGTTTTGGGAGTTTTCATCGTTACTATGCAAAATTCGCTAAAAATTATCGAAATGTATGTTGATTGTAAGCCGACTTCCGTTTTTTGTAGCGTACGTCACAGCACTTTCGGCACGAATATTTTGTTTCCTCAAAATCATTGAATTACAAATTAAATGGCTTTTGAAATTACTCCCATAGACCTATTTGAACTGAAGTTTGTAAGCAAATATCTCATTCAGAATTCAAACGGTATTGATATTAACTAAATTATAAGCGCACAAACGTAACGTACGTCACGCAGGATTTGCCCATATATTTAATGTTGATGAGTTTGAGTGAATTATAAAATAGTTGTCGTACTTCAAGGTCAGAACTAGTGAATGAACCAACGCACATTCCGTGCATTGAAGGGCAAAGACAGAATACTCTCGACCTTTTTCTAACTTCACACCATGACAAGTATGAAGTGAAAATACTTGCACTGTGACGGTGATCTGTTTTGCTCTGCACTGTAGCAAAAGAATTTCTGTTACAAGCAGAATAAGAAAGAAAAAAAAAAATAATAACCTTGATCTTGAAATTATTTTCAATTTCAAGTATGTACATATAAACAACACCTTATATGGTAATATGTTGATGGCATTTTTTTTGGCAAACTGATTTATGGCGTTTTTTTTTTCTCTTCATTGTGTTGTATGAAATCATGAACACTTTCATATGCAATCATGCTGGTCAAACCACGTATTTTCTTGTATTGATCTCGCTTGCTCTCATAGTCATATATGAGTAGGAGTGTTATAAATACTAGAGAATATTATGAATGCATATGAATGTTCTCAATGAATTGGTGGTGATTTTGTTTTTTTTAATAAACAGGTTTTTATCTGGACATAAATGAATGAAGATGAGAAGGTTTATTGTAGTAAAGTTAAATTTAAATCGAGGAGTTGAAGTTTTGTTTTTGAACGTAAAGGTTGAGGAAAAACCCTCTTAAAATTAAATTTAAAATGTAGTGATAAAGTAAAGGTTGAGGAAAAACCTCTAAAAAAAAAAAATTAATTAAGTTTAAAAAAAAAAAAAGATTTTAAGTTTAAAGAAAAAAAAAAATTAAATTAATATTTAAGAAAATTAAAAATTACAAAAATTAAAATTTATGAACGGAGTTGAAATTTGATAGTTGCAATGAAAGGTTGAGGAAAAACCTCCGAAAAATTAAAATTAATGTAGTGTTTAAGAATTAAAGAAATAAAGAAAGAAAGTTTAAAGAAATTTAAAATTAAAATTAGTGACATTGGGAGTTGAATTTTGAGTCGTGAAGAATAAGGTTGAGGAAAAACCTTTTAAGAATATAAAATGTAGTTTTAAGAAAAAAAAAGAAGGTTGAGGAAAAACCTCTTAAAATTAAAATGTAGATTAAGTGAATTAAAAAGTAGTGTAAAAGTTTAGAAATAAAAACAAATAAAAATTAAATAAACTTTAAGAAAAAAAAAAACTAGATTTTAATGACGTGAATAAATAAAAAATTTTTGTGTTAATTAATAAAATTTCTGTTTGTGCTAAAGAAAGCGTTCTGAGCAAAAAAATTTTAAGTTAGTTAAAAAAAAAAAAAAGACAATAATATTAAGAAAAGAACAGAATGTTTAAAAAGAAAAAAAATTATTAATGTTTAAGAACTAAAGAAATTGTCGAAGAACCTTTTTAAAGAAACTAAAAATCAAATTATATTTAAGAACTTAAAGACTGTTAAGAAAAGAAAAGAAGGTTTAAAAAAAATAAATAATTGAAAAATAATATAAAAATATAAAACAACACAAGTTGATTAAACAAAATTAAGGATTTAAATTAAAGTTTACCTCATAAACCAATCAAGCCTATATAACAAATAAATAGCTCCATATAAATATTTTGTATTGAAATCAACTACAATATCATCATTAATACAGCTATGGCCGATTTTTTTCAATGGCATATTGCGAGACACAACCACGGCGTCTGGCGGCAGCAGCTTCATCCTCAACAACTACAACCATATGGCGGTAATTAAAAGAAACTAATTAAAATGTTTTCTTAAATCTAAATTAAATAAAAAAATTTCCTAAGATTTGTCTAACTATATATTAAAATTATTTTTTTTAAAGATTTTTCTAATTATAAATCAAATTTTTTTCTAAATATAAATTTAAACTAAAATTTTTCTACGTTAATAAAATTTACTAAATATAAATTTTAACTAAAAACTTTCTAAATTAATAGCTTTGTTATATGTAAAATTAAATTAAAAAATCTTCCTAACTGAAAATAAAATTGAGCTAAGTTTAAAAATTATAATAAGAAATATAATTTAGCTAAAATTAAAATTTTGCTGTAAAGAACATTTTTCTAAATTTAAATTCAAAACTAAATTAAAATCACCAAACTAATAATTTTTATATATTTAGAATTACTGTAAAATTTAAAATTAACCTAAACTTAAAATTATACTAAATTTAAGAATATTTACAAAACGGTACCATATTTAAAAAAAAAAAAAAAAACAAATATTTTTTTTTTTTGGTTAAAGGTAAAATTAAAACTAAATACAATTTAAAATATTATTATTATTCTGTAGTGCTAAAATTCAAATTGAGCTAAAATTAAAATATTATTAAAAGCAAAATTTTTCTAAATTAAATTGCGCTAAATATAAATTGTGCAAAAAAAGTGCAAAATTCCAATTGATAAAGTTAAAATTTTGTTAAAATTAAAATTTTCCTAAAACTTAAAAATTTTCCTAAATTTAAAAATTTCCCTAAATTTAAAATTTTCCTAAAACAGAATTTTGCTAAAATTTAAAAATTTTCCTAAAATTAAAATTTCCCTAAAAATTAAATTTTGTTAAATATAATTTAAATTTTGAACACCTTAAAATGAAGGGTAAATAAAAATAAACGTTTTTGTTAAACCAATGTAGAAAACCAAAACCAAACCAACTCTTATCATTGCTGTGGGTTACCACCAAGTAAGATGGAGTCGAGGTAACATGGTAGGGAGGGCAAAAGGGGCTGAACACCTTGTCCCCAATCCCAAGGTAAGTATGGCCATCCGTCCCATTTAGCGTCCGTGTTTTTGACAGTTGTGTTTTTTTAATCGCACGTGAAAATCTGGCGAGCTAGGCCCCTACGCCAGCACGTGCGACCAGCAAAGGCTCAGGGAAACGGAAGCGGATCTTCCACCAACGCCGCACCATTACAGCACCTCTCGGTAAGTCGGATCACTGTACCATTTTTGCATCTTTTTCGTACTCTGTACTTCACAGTGTTTCAACACCAGCTATGAAACGCTCAGTTTTTATTTACGAAAAGGCTCGTTGGGCCGAGCTCAACGATTTCTTCAAGCATTTCAACTGGAAACTTTGTTTCCTAGATAATAATGTTGACGCTGCAGCGATAATGGTGGAAAAAATAATAGTGCTTGGTATGAGGTTATTCATTCCATCAAAGCACATTTCTTGGTTTAACCAGACTTGCAGATATGCAGTCAGATCCAGAGAGGAAGCATTCAGACACTGGCGTGAAAATAAAAATTCCGTCACTGCCAAAGTACTAAGGCGCGAAAAGTTTCTTCACGATCAGCGTCTTCGTGCTAAAGTTCTTTCTGCTCCTCGGGGCAGCAAGAGCTTTTGGTCATTTGTTAAAAGTCTAAAGAATATTGCTAGTTCTGCTATCCCAACTCTTATGATGAATGACCAAATATTCACTGACCCGGTTGATAAGCTAACTTTTAAGCTGAACTTTTTGTAAACAATTGATTTTTGCCGGATAGCGATCAACCACTGCCCGAACTCGAAAGAGTATCTTCTGTTATGCCTAAAATATTCTTCCGAGCACGTGCAGTTAAAAAGGTTCTTTCGGATCTCAATATTAATAAGTCTCCGGGACCGGATGGTATACCAGCGCTGGTGCTGAAGTAGTGCTCTTCGACGCTAGTCAGTCCATTGGCCAACCTTTTCAGCCTTTTGTACCATGCGGGAGTCTTTCCCTCTTGCTGGAAGTTTGCTAATATCCAACCAATCCCTAAAAAGGGCGCGGCTATTAACCCTGAAAATTACCGCCCAATTGCAATCTGCTCTGCACTCTCGAAGGTGATGGAGAGCGTGATCAATTTCCATCTTGTGAACTACCTAGAGGCCAACTCACTTCTTAATGATCGTCAATATGGCTTCCGTAGAAATCGTTCCACGGGAGACCTGTTAACTCTACTTTCTGAGCGCTGGAGTCGATCCATTCGCAAATTTGGCGAAAGTAAATGCGTTGCTCTAGATATTTCCAAGGCATTCGATCATGTATGGCACGGTGCATTGATATCAAAGCTTATTGCATTTGGGGTCGGTAATGACTTCTCCCGATTTATATCGAGTTTTCTGAAAGACCGAACAATACGTGTTGTTATTGATGGAGTCTCTTCTAATGAGTTTCAGCTTAATTCAAGGGTACCGCAAGGTTCCATTCTTTCTCCTTCTCTTTTCCTTATCTTTCTGAACGACTCTTTTGGGCAATCTTTTAATTCTATATACTCTTTCGCAGATGACAGCAGCATTTGTCATTCATTTTCCTTTAATTGTAGGCCAAGCCTCTTGGAGGTTGGGCGGCAAAAGGCAGACAATGAATGACACACTCAATCAAGACCTGTTAACAATCGCCGAGTGGGGTAAAGCGAATAGTGTTGATTTTAATGCGCTGAAGACTCAATGTTGTATGTTGACCCATAGGGTCATGGAATCAGCAATGACGTCTGTATATATGGGTGGTATAGGTATTAAGGAATCGGATACTCTTGATGTTCTAGTCAGGAGAATTCAATGTGATATTTGTTGGAACGAGCATGATTTTCAAGTGTCGAAAGAAGCATTCAACTTTCTTGCTTTTCTAAAACGGTGTAAAAATTACTTCACTCCTTCTGATCTCCTTAAAATCTACACCACTTACATACGACCGAAAATGGAATACAACTCCCATATATGGGCAGGAGCTTCAAAGTACATTTTGGAGCTACTGGACCGTGTGCAAAGGAGGACGTTGGCACTTGTCAATGAGATTAGGGTATCCAACTCTATTGACTCATTGGAACATCATCGGAATTGGGTTGTGTAGCATTGTTCTATAGATATTACCATGAGAAATGTTCTTCTGAGATTAGCGAACTTTTTCCAAGTGCCCGAGTTTCGGTGCGCTCTACCCGCTTCCCTGGTAGTTCACATCCGTTTGTAGTTTATTGTGCAGTTGACTGCACAACGCATTACAGAGAGAATTCATTTATCAGTCGAACTAACCGTTTGTGGAATAAATAATAATCTTATAAAAGTTAAGTCAAAAATCCACAAACACTACTCCCTCTTTCCTCCTTCCCATAAACTAATTTCCTGATATCAACGCAATGCACTGCATTTGGAGGGGCATCCCCTGGGTGTTGGTTAACAAAAAAAAAAAAAAGCTTTTACGCTACATTGGACATGAAAGAGTTAAGACCTTTTAAATTAAATCTATATATATAAAAACGTTGGTGCATTTGTTTGTAACGAATGATCTCCTTAACCAGCATAGGTTCGGTTCGAGCTCTTCCGTGTTTTTTTTAGTTTTAACCCTTTAGCTGGCAATTCAGAATGTATGTATGTTTCGTCATAAGAAATTTTAGTGTTTATAAATGGACCCGATAGGTGGCGCTGGGGTAAAGTCATTTCGAATACTCTTATTAACGGTGCGATTTTACTGAAACTAAGAATGTACATATATGTATGTTAGATGATGCCAACATTTTTTTTGTTGGACCCGGTAGATGGCGCTGGCATTCGAAAAATAATGAGTTGTCAAATTTATTTAAATTTTATAAGTTCCAAAATTCACAAACGTTTTTATATACAAATATTCTAACTAAAAAGGAAGGAAAAATTGCATTGGCTATTGCTTTGTTCGGAATAGCCGCAATATTATTGCATGGTGGTCGTACAGCTCATTCAGCACTCCAATCACCGTTAAACGTACAAATGAGAATGCCTTATGTAATATCAAAAAACATTCCGGTTTGGCAAAAGTTCTGCAAAAATGCAGTATTATTATTTGGGATGAATGTACCAAGGCTCAAAAACATTCCTTAAAAGCATTACAAAGAACTTTAAAAGATTTGAAAGGCAGTGAAAGACATTTTATTATCTGGAGATCTTCGTCAAACATTGCCAGTCATACCAAAATCAACCTATGCTGACGAGATAAATACCTGCTGAAAATCATCAACATTATGGAGTAGCGTTCAAACTTTAAAATTAACAACAAACGTGCGAGTACGATTACAAAATATCCAACGGCTGACCAATTTTCAAAACAACTACTTGATCTTGGTAATGGTAAAATCAATATTAACCCAACCAGTCAAACTATTAAAATATCCACAAGATTTTTGTCAATTTTATCTTCACGCGATGAATTAATTGAAAATGTATTCCCCGACATGCAATATCAATATCGAAACCATGATTGGTTAAGTGAAAGAGCTATTTTAGTCGCAAAAATGTCGATGTCGATAATATTAATGATTGATTCCGAAACGTTTTCTTTGAAATCTATGGATAGTGTTGTTGAAGAAAATGAAGCAGTCAATTATCCAACAGAATTTTTGAATTAAATTGATGTGCCCGGTCTACCGCCACATTTATTAAAATTAAAAGCTGGTTCTCGAATAATTTTGCTACGTAATTGTTGAGAGATTAATGCCCAATGTTATCGAGGCTGCAATTCTCAAAGGAAAATTTAAAGGAGAACATGTTTTGCTGCCAAGAAGTCCTATGATTCCTACCGACACACCGATAATATTCAAAAGATTGCAATTTCCGATCAGATTGGGCTTTGCCATGATCATTAATAAATCTCAAGGACAATCATTGCAAATATGTGGTTTGGACCTCGAAAACAGTTGTTTTTCCCACGAGCAACTATATGTGGCATGTTCTCGTCTCGGAAAGCCAGCAAATTTATTCATGTACTGCCAGAATAAGGAAACGAAAAATATTGTTCACTCTTTTTAGAATTACAATAATAGATATATGTACATATATTGGCCATTCTTATATGTATGTTACAATAAAAATTTATTTTAATTTTCATAAATAAAACATGGTTTTTCTTTAACAGTATTCAATTAATTTTAACAAATGCACAAACGTTTTTTTATATAGATATATACAGATTCTAACTAAAATAAAAAATTCATTGAGGGCAAAACAACGTTTGCCGGGTCCAGCTAGTTTCTTTATAAATTGTCTAAATAATTTCGATAAGCCGTGAAAAATGTTCCCAAAAAAACCCGTTTTTTCAATCTTGAACTCAATATTTATCAAACATTCCCATCATGTTTATACATAATCAAGTGTTTTCATTTCATTTTTGGCAGACTGTCATTTCATTAGTTAGTTTCGTTTATTTAACCTTCAATATATTTGATGGAGCTACTCGTCTATAAAGTAAATCATTAAGTTTGTTACACATTCCATGAACACATGGAATCAAAAATTATAAATAAAAGAAGCTATTTTGTTTGGTTCAAGTTCATTTCGTCCAGTCTACGAACTTAAAAAGAAGCCAGATTGGCTTGCTCAACAGTGTTTGTGTACGTGTTTGCTTATCAACATATATGGCCTGCAATATGACTGAAGTTTAAAAATACATACAAGATCTCAATAACTCACAAACCATGTGCCCAAAAAAGTAGTCTATAAATGTTGCTGAAAAATCTCTGACACATTGATAAAGCGAGCCCTTTTTAAAGTTTGAGCAAAGAGGATATATGGGCTTTTTTAAAGGCAACCCCAGTTTAGTAATTATCAACGAAAATATAACCGGTTGTAATTACTGGTTTTAATTTTTTTTAAATGAGCCAAATCGATCTAGGGGCTTCAAAGTTAACAAAGTTATGTTAAGAAATTTAGAAAATTAGAAAAAGTTAGAAAATTTTTAAAAATTTTCATTAAAAAAATTTCTTTAAGCATTTTTGTTAAATAAAAAAAATTTTTTTTGATTTCATTTAATCTTAAACTAGCAAATTCCAGCGCTCGAAATTCGAGTGCAAATTCTAGGAAATTTTATCTTCTCATTTAATAAAAACTCTAAAAGTATGCCTCACAATTCAACTTATTTTAAATGAAGAAAACAAACTCAACACATTAACACAAACACATTAACAAATTCAATAAACACACACAAAGCATTGTATAATTTTATGTATGTGTTAGTAGCAACTTTAAACGATCATAACTCCAAAAATATGTTCCAGACGATAAAAATCTGTAAATCTGGGTAACAGCTAAAAAGAAATTCCTTTCAAATGATACATTTTTTGTCAAAATCGGGGTATAACTGTGAAACTTACATCGGTCACAAGAAATCGCCTAGCCTATTAATATTATAGATATGTAATGAGTATGTTAATAATATGTAATCATATCGAATCTTAAGTATTTCTTAAAAAAAAATTGTTCTTTGTAGGGTGCTAAATGATTCGTATTTGGAATTTTGATTCCTTTGCAATATGTTAGACGCTCTGTCTAGTTCAGCTCGTTGTTAGTTAATATGTCTTTGTTGTTCGCTAATATGGAAATTGTTGTTGTTCTCCATGTATTGTGCTGAATTTCAGTTTTAGGTTTGTAGTTCTTGATTAATGACTGCCAGTCGAAGACATTAAGTTGGAGCTTAATCGTTAATCGTTGCATATCACACTGCGGTATGTTAAAGCAAATTCGTTATTTTCGCCATCGTCATCGTCATTGTCGATATTCTCGTTTTCATAGATGAGATTAATGACAAGGTAAAACGCGTTTAAGTAGGATTTCCAAGTACTTTAGTGGCAAAATGTGAAAAATAAAAAAAGTATATGAAAGAGGAATGAACCTTTTTGCTGATACAGTGGCTTTTATTGATTGATTTTGGTAGAACAATTCAATATTTTTGTACAATAAAAAATTTGTTAGTTGTTGTGATTTTATTTAGAAACTTAATATTTTACAATATATTTTTTGTGTTAGTAACAATCAAATGAAATCGCATGTCAAATACAAATATTAAACAATAAATTTTCGTGTACTTGGATCGAAGTTTTTCTATTTTAGTAATTTTTTTTTATTGACGCACTACATTTCACTGTGTCAAGAACACATTAATTAATGTGTCCTTTTCTTTGAAGATTATTTACGTTGTTGTTATTGTTGGCGCTTACGTATACGTTGCTCTCGTTATTGTTGATGGAAAATGTCACGGTTGGATGCTTGACGGATATTCCACTAAGGTTCAATTGCACCAGCTTCCTCCACACATGCATACATTCGTACATATATGTACTAGTACATACTCGTACATACAGTTGCGGTCAAAAAAATAGCATCATGCAAAAAAAAAATTTTTTTTTTATTTTTTATTGTATATTAAGCGTAGGTTGCTTGGCTGCATGATAAAAATAATATAAAAATAACTTATTGTTAGAATGTATTTCAAATTTTGTTTGTGTAATGTTATGTTTTCAAACTTAAGCTTCTCTGGATTATACAGGGTGAGCCAAAAGTCACATGGGGCTTAAAAATTTAATAACTTTTTCATTTATGTATATATTTTTTTGTGATTATAAAATATACAAAATGGAAATTTTTTACACTAAGTATGGAAAATAATGTCACTAAAATGCGCCGTAGTAAGGTACGAGATATTCCTAGCTGAGCAGAACGTCTTCTGGTGGATGTTTCTGATGTTCAGTTAACACTTTGCTCTATACGTTCAATATTTTATATTTAAATTTTATTAGATTATAACTGTCAGGAAAGACCTCTGCGTAGTTCGACTGATAAACGAATTATCTCTGTAATGTGTTGTGCGTTGAACTGGACAATAGACTACAAACGGATGTGATCTACTAGAGAAGCGGGTAGAGCGAACCGAAACTCGGGCACTCGGAATAAGTTCGCTAATCTCAGAAGAACATTTCCCATGGTAATATCTATAGAACAGTGCTACACAACCTACATTCCGACGATGTTCCAATGAATCAATAGAATTGGATACCACTATCATTGATGGGCGCCAACACCCTCCTTTGCACTCGGTCCAGTAGCTCCAAAATAGACTTTGAAGCCCCTGCCCATATATGGGAGATGTATTCCATTTTCGGTCGGATGTAAGTGGTATAGATTTTAAGGAGATCAGTAGGAGTGAAGTAATTTCTACACCGTTTTAGAAAACCAAGACATTTGAATGCTTCCTGAGAGGAACATAGGGCCTCAACAAAATTATTAAATTCATATCTATTTAATGCCAAATATTTAATTTCACTCCTGCTTCGTCCCATTCTTGCTGCTTCCGTCTCTACAGATCTTCTCCAAGTGTTTGCAGGCCTACCTCTTCTACGACTCCCTTGCGGGTTCCACTCCAGTGCCTGTCTGGCAATATCGTCTCTTGGCTTTCTTAAGGTATGGCCTATCCATTTCCATTTGCGCTCTTTTATTTCCTGGCTTACTGATTTCTGCTTAGTCAATCTCCATAGCTCTGCATTGGATATTACATTCGGCCAGAATCTCCTCATGATTCTACGTAGGCACGTGTTCGTGAAGACTTGCAGTGCCTTTAGCTCAGTCAACGCTACGTTCCACGTTTCGCAGCCATAAAGAATGACGGACTTGACGTTTGAGTTAAAAAACCGCAGTTTCATCCCTCTGGAGATGAACCGAGACCGCCACACATTGTCCAATGCTCCAAAAGGTCTACGTCCTTTCTTGATTCGGTGTAGTATATCCTCTTTGGTTCCTCCATTGTCGTTTATGATGCTGCCGAGATACATGAACGATTTGACCGTTTCAACTACTTTTCCATCTATAATGTTGCTTGGGGGGCGTCATTGTGTTGATGGACATCATCTTTGTCTTACCAACATTTATTTTTAATCCAGCTCTAGCTGCGAATGCGTGAATAGCATGTAGATTTTCCGCCAAGTGTGTACGTTTGTGAGTGAGCAGGCAAATGTCATCCGCATAATCGAGGTCGAGCAGGCTTCCTTGCATCCCGCATTTTATTCCGCAGGAACCTCTCATTGCGTTGTTCATTATTACGTCCAAAACGATGCTAAAAAGCAGGGGGGGAAAGCACACAGCCTTGTCTTACTCCTGCAAAGATGTTGATTTTGTCGCTCAGTTGACCTTCGTGTAGAACTCTGCACGAGGCATTATCATATAAGGCCTTAACAAGGTTAGTCAACTTTCTCGGGACGCCTTTGCACTCCAGTGCGCACCAGATTGCGCCGTGGTGTATGGTGTCGAATGCTCTTTCGAAGTCAATAAATCCTAGGTAAAGTGGCGTTCTCCATTCAACCGACTGCTCAACAATCACGCGCAGGCTAATCACATGATCAATACATGATCTGTGTCGTCAGAAACCCGCTTGCTCTCTTCTTAGTAGTGGTTCCAATTTTTCGCCAATCCGCGAGGCCACAATATGCGATATTAGTTTCAACGTGACATTCAAATGGAATATGCCTCTCCAATTTATGCAGTCCGCTAAGTTGCCCTTCTTAGGGAGCTTGATTATGATGCCTTCCTTCAATATACTCGGGAGGGACTCATTTTCCCAAAATTATTCTATAACTGGGAGTATTATATGCGCGCTGGTTTCAGGGTCAGCTGTTAATAGTTCTGGAGGTACATTATCTGTCCCAGTTGCTTTATTGTTTCGTATGCTCTTGATTGCTTCTATAATTTCAATTGTATTGGGACATTGTATGTCCATCTCTTCCGTGACAGCATGGTTGCTACAGTCACATAGTTGTTGAGAAACAGGCGGCATAACTGACAGCATTTTTGAGTAATACTCAGTCCAGATTTGAAGTTGCTTCTGTTTCGATGAGGTAAATACGCCGTTCCCGTCTAAGAGTGGTTTAGATGTCACCATTTGCTTGCCTGATAGTTCTCCATCATGTTTATAAAGGTCTCTACTGCGATTCGTGGCAGCAGCTGCTTGTGCGTCTGATGTTTTTTTATTTATCCACGCGCGCTTGTCCTTCCTTGCGCTTTTCTTGACCGCGTTGTTTTCGCGTTGTTAAGTTTATTTGGAGGCTTTTCCTTTTGTTTATATCTTTCCAGTTATTCCGAGCGTGGTCACGGTAGCCTATATTTTGTTCTGCTGCTTCCATGTATGCTTTGCTTATTTCTGTCCACTCCACGCTATTGGCAGGATCTCTGTTTCGGGAAATGCTCTAAAGTGCCTCTATATAACTGGCTTTGGTAGTGGGGTACTGTAGCTTATCCACATTAATACGCCTCATTCTACTGGATGGGTTTTTGTCGGTAAAGCTGAAATTTTTAGGCGGATCGTTGCTATTACCAGGTATGTGATCGCTTGCAATGTCTGCATCCCTTTTGTGCCGCACATCTAATAAGGAACCACGCCATTTGCGGCTGATAGCAATGTGGTCAATTTGAATCTCAGTGCGGTGGTCCCGCGCCGTCCAAGTGACCTTGTGTACTCGTTTGTGGGGGAAGATGGTTCCACCTCTGCATAGGTTGTTTTTAGAACACATACCTGTAAATAAGTCTCCATTTTCAGTGATTGTTGCCCCCCAAACCATGTCGACCCATTATGTTCTCCATGCCTCTGTTGTCTGAGCTTAGTTGCGCGTTGAAATCACCCATAACGATCAGAATGTCACGCCTGTTGATGCTGTCGATGGCTCGCGATAGACTGCAGTAGAATTCCTCTTTCACAGCGTGTTCTGAGACTTCTGTGGGTGCATATCATTGTAAAATGGTCACATTACGGGCTCTTCTTTGAAGTCTAATAGATATAATTCTCTCTGAGTGGCATTTCCAATCCAATAGTGCAGCATAAGCGGTTCAGTTGTGAATCTCTCCATTATTTATTCTCCAGGTGTTCTTTAAAGTCACCCCATGGTGCACACGTCGTCAAACCAACATAATTTAGGAAGAAGCCACCAAAAATAAGTGAAACATATTACAGCATCCAATAGCAAAATGCACGGAGAATATGATAAAAGGAAAAAAGCTACCAAAAAATCTAATTTTTCGAAAAAGCACATGTCGCGGACTGAAGATTGGCGCCATAAAATGTTTCCCGATGAAAAAAATTCAACCACGATGAGCCAGATGTCATTAGTTTTTATTGTCATGATTTGCACACAAACTACCCTGTAATGCAATTTCGGAGGAGGTCCCGTCATGAATTCGATTCAGAATCACTGACGTCCGTCCGTCTGTCCATGCAAATCTTGTAATCAAACTACCGATCGGCAATATCAATATATTTTAATGAAATTTTTTATATAAATTTTATAGGCCATAGTACGATGCAGACAGTGTATGTTGAGACCTAGTCCCCAAACAAATGACTCCTATGAGATCGATTTGAATTGCCATAACATCAAAATTATCATATCGATTTCGGTAAAATTGGGTTTGTGTGTGTTTATTACACCCATTAAGTAGTAGTCCAAAAACAAACAATACTTAATCATAGCCCCCCATAGACAGCTGCTTCCCGATTTTCAAAAGACAAAAATATTGCACATTTTTTCTCAAAATTGGTTTATATATGATTTTGTATAAAATGGATGACTACCAAATATGATTACGATAGTCCCCATCCGACATGAACTTTATCATATCTGTATGCAATCAAATTAATAACATTGCCCCTCAAATTGGGTTTATGCCTATTCTCCAATTAGTTGGACCGAAGACCCTTTCTCTAAATGCATGGTATAGGGTCGGTCGGTCTAGATCGGCTTTAATTTTCTGACTCGTTTCGTTTTAGTATAAAGTACTTAAAGTAAAAATATATTATAGATTTTGAATTCAACAGTTTTATGATGGCTACTGCAGTCCACTCCTGTCCTGAAACAACTTTTCTTACAAGGTTGCTCGTGGGGTTCGGCTCATTATATTGCTTGTAAACATTTTGTTTGCAATAACATCTGCTTAAGATTTTGGCATCCAATCCGCGAGATTTTGGCATCTTTCCTTCGAAATAGAATGCAAGATTTGCTGGATAGTAGCCGAAAGGACTTAATTACTGGTTGATTTTAATTGAGATACTCCCTTCTTCATCACTGTCCATAACTTCTCAATTCCGTTGAGATCTATCTCACTCCATCATGTTCCCTTCATTGTCCAGAAACCATTTTTTTTGCAGGTTTGCTCGTGTGCTTCTGGAGGATATTAACGCAAACTGCCCTATCCATGATTGTTTTGATCCAATTTAACCCCCATGTCTATTTTGTTTGTATGAATTACCTCCAAATAAAACAATTTCGGACTGTACAAAGTACATTTCTTCACTTCTCAGTTGGCCGGGTCGAACGAGTTCTAGCGTACTGCAAACGCTTTACAACATGCTTACGTGAATGCAGTGGCACTTATCAGAGTCTACTAGGGCTATCCCTGAACATCCCAACCTGACGTATAGATGGCGGCAGTAGTTTGATAAAAATTATTTTGGGTGAAAAGTGGCAACCTCATGTAAACCTGGAAGAAATTGGACAACGTTATGCAATTCAGTACATTCATTTGAAAAGTCTCAGTCCAACCAATATTAAAGACGCGCTAGATATTACTCTGGGATAATCTGCTTCTTCGTTTACGACTATAAACTATTGGGTGTCAGAGTTTAAATGCAGCTGTGCGAGCTGCTAGGATCAATACCGTAGTGGTCGATCAATTGAGGTGGCCACACCTGAAACGGTTCAGAAAATCCGCAAAATGGTATTAAATGATCGTCGGCTGAAGGTGCGTGAGCTACCTTAAATGATAAGCATTTCAAAAAGAGCTATACATTGCATATTGACCGGAAATTTGAAGATGAGAAAGCTGTCCACAAGATGGACAGAAAGCTGTCCACGTTTGCTAACAATAGAACAAACATAGCGTCTTCAATATCTTTCAATATAGTATTTGGCGATTAATTCACCGCAATAAACCGGAGGCAAAGGAACAAAAAAGTGCACTGAAATGGGAGAATCGTGCCTAAAATAGGCGAAAGTTATTGCATTATTTTTTTTTTGGAATACCCGTGGGATATTTTTCAATGGCGAGTATTATGCAGATTTATTAGAACGTTTAAGTGCTGAAATTAATGGAAAAAGAAAGTGTTGTTTCATTAAGACAATGCATCAGTTCATTCATTCGCTATTGCGGTGGCCAAAATCCATGGAAACTTAAAAAAATGGCTCGGTGGTAAAATATTTAATGAAGAGATGGAGTCTGCGGTTCATGGCTATTTTAAGGAGCTATTCAGTTCCTACTATAAACAGGGTCTTGAAGCTATTGATTAATGCTGGGAAAAGTGTATCGACCTATAAGGAGATGATGATGAGAAATAAATAAAATTTTTCCCAAAGTTTTCGTGTTTTCTTTGTCATGTCGGGTTGTTCTGGGACTGCCCTCATACACGCAATTAAGTTATTGTCTCGCAATCTCTTACAGATAGATTTAACAGTCGTTGCAATATTTAGTTCCACCTTAGGCTCTGTAGCTGGCATAAATGGGATCTTGCGACACGATGAATCAGTAATGGTGACAAAATTCGTTTTGCCCGATTTTTAATAAATTTATTTACAATCATTTTTTCATATTTCTGAATATGGTTTACGTTCAGAAATCGTATTTTTTCTAATATCACGTCTTGCAAAATAAATAAGAAAATATTTGACGAAAATTATTAATTACAATAAAAAACAGGTAAGAAAATTATAGTGGTCTAGGCGATACCCTATACCATGCGTTTGGAGAGGGGGGACAGGTCCAATAAATTGGATAAAGAAAATAAGCATAAACTAAATTTGAGTGGCATTGTTATTAATTTTGTTGTCTTCAGGTATGAAAGAGTTCATATTGGATGAGGATAGGTTAAAAATGGAGCGATGCTGACCATACTTGATTAAGTCACTTATTTTTTGCAAAAATATATACAAACCAAATATGAGAAAAATCTGTGCAATAATTTTGTTTTTTGTTAGTTTTAAGTGAAGATCAGGAAGCAGCTTTTATAAGGGGGCTACGACTAAGAAATTTATTTTTGGACTATTGAGTATTGGGTATAATAAACACACACAAACCAAATTTGAGCATGATTTGTATGATAATTTGTATATTATGGCAATTAAGTCGATCTCAAAGAGATCATTTGTATGACGACTAGGTCTGAACCTTGATTTTCACCAATTTCAATAGCGTTTGTCTTATGGCTGACAAAAGTTTAGATACCAAATTTCATCAAAATATATTCATAGTTGCGATCAACAGTTTGATTACAAGGTTTGCATGGAAACACAGACAGTCGGGCAGACAGATGAACGGACATCGCTACATCGAATCAAAAGTGATTTTGAGTCGATCGGTATAATAAGTCAAATATTTTTGGCTGTTAGAAACATCACCACAAAGTCAGTATACCCTGACTGTATAGATGTATAGGGTATTGTATTGTATTATATAAAGAGGTATTTGAAGTACTGCGACCAGTGATCTATTTTACTGCCCTCTGCTAATAGGTTGTCCCTATAAAATCTCATCCAACCCTGAAGCCCTCAGGAATTCGAGGACGTTGGTTGGTTCTAGTGGTTTTATGTCGCTACCTAGTATTTGGAAAGAGCCCAGGTGTTTTTTCTTTTATGCATTAACGCTCCACACTCCCCAAGTATGTGCTCTGGTGATTCAGCTTCCTCATCACAGAATCTGCACATGGGGTTTTCTACGATTCCTATCCTGCTCAGATGTTCCCTGAGCCTACAGTGACCAGTTAAAATCCCAGCTAGTATTTTAATTCCGTTCTTCGACAACACAATGCACGACTCAAATCTCTTATTGTTGTAGCCACCCAACAAGAGTTTGGATTGCCTTAAGCCCAAGTGGTTCGAGAAAAAGTTCCCGTCTAACATAATTCTCATGTTCCCTGAGTACGCCTTCCCATACTCCTTCTCCTATTCCACAAAACGGTACCGGCCCTATTAATTTTGTGGAAGCCCTTCTGGCAAGTTCATCAGCTTGCTCATTACCTTGAATCCCAATATGTCCCGGGATCCAACAAAGGCTAACCTTGTGTTTACCTAGCCCATTTAGTTTCCGTAGACAGTCCCATACTAACTTGGAGTCTACTTCATAGGAGCTTAGTGCTCGAATAGCAGATTGACTATATTTTGACCCACCTATGTACTTTGATTGTATCTTCTCTTAGAGAATATGCTGTGCTCAAATCACTCCATTCTCTCTTATTGCAAAGTTTTGTAACAAAGTACTTCCTGAAGTCATATTTCTTCTCGACCCTGTCCATGGGGCAATCTAGGAGGGAGTAATTATTAACTTGAATTATGAGGTTCATTGCCCTTCATAAAGCCTGGTTATAGGTTTGTCCCCCCTGATCCTGATTGCCGTTGCCAGGGCTTTCCTTTGCACCGCTATATGTAGTGGGCTTAGGTCCAATAGTGCTTCCAGCGATGCTGTTGGACACGTCCTCATTGCACCCGTTATCCCAATGCACGCTAATCTTTGTATTTTACTTAACTTCATTTGAGTTGACTTCAGATCTGTTCTTTTGGCCCACGCTATAGCCCCATAGGTCACAATTGGGCGGACCATCATAGAGTACATCCTGTGCAAGATGCTGGGTTTACATTCCCAGGTTTTACCCGCTACCCTTCTGCATATCACTGTAGCTCGCTTGGCTTTCTCAGTCATGTGGTCGACATGTTCCTTCCATGTTAACTTACTGTCCAGTACTATCCCCAGGTATTTCACCTCCACTTTTGGTTCGATGACTTCCCCCAGAATTTGAATTGCCCTCCATCTTGAAAGTTTCCTTTTCCTTGTAAATGGTATAATAGTGGTCTTTGTCGGATTGATGTTCAGTCTTGTTGCCCTACACCATTGACATATAATCCTCAACCCTCTTTGCACAATATCGCATAGGGTTTCCTCGAATTTGCCTCTTGCTATTAAGACTATATCGTCTGCGTAGCCTTGACATTCTATTCCTGCTTCCGACAGTTTCATTAGTAATTCGTCCACAACCAGACTCCACATTAAGGGCGAAAGAACTCCTTCGTGTGGATATCCTCTGGTTGTGTTGACGGCTATGGTCTCCCCTTCTGCTGTTGCTTCTAATGATCTCGTGTAGAGCACTTCTATCATCCATTTTGATGTCACTGAGTCTACTCCTCTTCGGTTTAATGCCCTTTCAATTACTTCGTGTGAAGTGTTAGACATATAGGGTATAATTACCAATTAACAGAGCCCAGTGCAAATTCTAGGAAATTTTATTTTTCCATTTAATTTGTTTTCTTTCAATGTTTTTTTTAATCTATATACGTATATAAAAGATGTATGAAAATATAAATAAAATTCAATAAATTGTGAATTTGTAAATATAAGTCATTAAATTTCATTATAAATATTTGATGAACACACAGAAGAATTGTAAATGGGGTTGATAATAAATAATTTTATAACAGACTAAAGGTATGCTAATCAATTTGAGTTCACAATTCCACACAAGGCATATGATATACAATTATAATGCATTGCGATGAATTGAAAATTGGCTAAAATTGATTAGCGTACCTTTATTTATTATTAATATTTTATATAATTTAACATATTTTAAACACATATTACGCATATATTGTATCATTCCTCACTTCTCCTCCATACGATCTATATCTATGCCAAATTTCACACTCCTTCGTGCGCGCATTTTGCTTAAAAACTGTTCGAAATATTTACCTTCAGGTATTAATATATAGATAATTCTACGAATATTTTTACGGACATATCTGTTAAAAATTTTTTATATGCAGATAATATTGTCATTTTGGCTGATTCTCCAAGGGTATTGCCAAATATGATCGATTCGCTTTACATGGCCTTTAAAAGTAAACCTTGCCAAATCGAAAATATTAATTTTTCGTAGTGGTGCTCGCATATCTAAGAAACTGAAATGGACCTTTCGCCATAATGATATCGAAACTGCCAACAAACATAAATACCTAGGAATTGATCTTATTTATAATTTATCATTTTCAAGACATCTCGATCTAATTTAAAACTTCAAAAATGGCAATTGCTTCTTCATGGATGAATTATATAAATCATCCCATGGTTTCTAATAACAATAAACTTAAAATATTTAATGCGGCATCCAAGTCAATTATGTTTTTTAATAAAAGCAAGAGGGGGATTTCTTGATTTAAATGCCCGAGCATTCAGAATTTCTTCAATTGGTCTTTGCACACTCTGCAACCTAGATACGTCCGAAAATAAACTACACTTCTTAGGAGTTTGCCCAATTTTCAATCAGTGGCGCCAAAAATATTTTGGAACTAAATATATTAAATATAAAGGAAGTTCTTAATATACTTAATGACAATGATGGCTATTACTATATCTATAATATTAATTAGCAAGGCGATTTCTTGTGACCGATGATTTATTAGACAGTTTTCTTCCGAAAATGACCACACGTATCTTATTTGATAGGTATTTCTTTTTAGCTGTCCACCAGATTTACAGATTTTTAAATTTTTACACTTTCTTGGATTAATATGCATTTAAAGTAGCTACTAACACATACCTAAAACAAGTAAGAAAATTATAGTCGGTCCAGACCGACTATACGATACCCTATACCATGCGTTTAGAAACCCTATCTCTTAGGCCCAACTAACTGGACATTGAAAATAAGCAAAAACCAAATTTGAGTGGGATTTTTATTAATTTTTTGGGCTGCAGATATGAAAAAGTTCATATCGGATGCTATATCTATAATGGGACTAGGTCCAAAAATGGACCGATCCTGATCATGTTTGGTAAAGTCTCTTGTATTTTGCAAAAATATGTACAAACAAAATTTGAGAAGAATCAGTGCAATATTTTTGTTTTTTAATAGATTTAAGTGAAGATCTGGAAGCAGCTCTATATGGGGTCAAAGGGATCATTTTTGGACTACTCATTAGTGGATGTAATGAACGCATACAAACCCAATTTGAGTAAGATCTATATGACAATTTGGATCTTATGGCAATTTATGTCGATTTCATATGGGTAATTTGTATGGGGGCTAGGTCTGAACATGGACCGATTCTCACCAATTTCAATAGCATTCATCCCATGGCCGATAAAAGCTTATATACCAAATTTCATCAAAATATGTTCATATTTGCGACCTGCAGTTTGATTACAAGCTTTACATGGACACACAGACGGACGGACGGACGGACGGACGGACATTGTTAAATCGACTCAAAAAGTGATTCTGATTCGATCGGTATAATTAAAGATGGGTCTAGGTCAAATATTTTTGGTTGTTACAAACAGCAGCACAAAGTCATTATACCCAAACCACATAGTGGTATAGGGTATAATTATATAATGCTGTAGGTGTATTTATTAAATTTGTTAATGTGTTTACACAAAGCTACAATAAAAAGTTTTGAATTGTGAATTGGCTAAAATTGATTAGCATACCTTTAGGGTCTTTATTAAATGAAAAAATAAAATTTCATAGAATTTGCACTCGAATTACGAGGGCTGGAATCTGCTAGTATTATATAAATATATTGAAATTTGTTTAAATTATAGGAAATTAATTGTGAATGAATATTTTTAATCCTTAATTAACTGTACATAATACATTTCTTATTATTAAGCTCTTTCTTTTAACTCATACTTTCTGTCTGTCGTGGGGTCCGCCTTATCCAATAGTCTTGTTGTGACTACAGATTAATTTGGGGGTAGCCGCGCATAGTCATGCACAGTCACGGAGTGATCTAAACGTAATTTCCCCTCATCCGATCGATCTGAAACTTGGTCCATACACTTGATGCGAAAAAATATTAATATTGACTTAGTCACTCACAGTCACGCACAGTCACGGAGGGATTAAAACTTCACTTCCCCTCATCCAATTGATCTGAAACTTGACCCATAGCCTTGTTGTGACTATAGAG
This sequence comes from Cordilura impudica, assembly GCA_963682025.1. Lineage (NCBI taxonomy): Eukaryota > Metazoa > Arthropoda > Insecta > Diptera > Scathophagidae > Cordilura > Cordilura impudica. The sequence goes on from OY821517.1 coordinate 57,461,179, forward strand.
TAATTTTGGGATAGTCACACACAGTCACGCATAGTCACGCCCAGTCACGGAGTGATTTAAACCCCATTTCCCCTCATCCAATCAATATGAAACTTGGTCCATAGATTTGCTGTGGCCAAAGATTTATTTTAAAATAGTCACACACAGTCACGCATAGCGACGTCCAGTCACGGAGTGATTTAAACCCTATATCCCATTATTAAATTGATCTGAAACTTGGCCTATAGTCTTGTTGTAACTATGGATTAATTTTGAGATAGTCACGCACAGTCACGCACAGCCACGGAGTGCTTTAAAAACCATTTTCCCTTATCCGATAGATCTATAACTTGAACGATAGACTTGCCGTGAGGAAAAGATTAACTTTGACATAGTCACGCACACTCACGCATAGTCACGCACAGTCACGTAGTGATCTAAATGTCATTTCCCCTCATCCAATCGATGTGATACTTGGTCCAAACACTTGATGTGAGAAAAGATTAACTTTGACTTAGTCACGCACAGTCACGCGTTGTCACGCACAGTCACGTAGAGATTTAAAACGGATTTCTCTTCATCCAATCAATCTGAAATTTGATCGATATATGTATTTGCTGCAAAGAAAGATTAATTTCGACATAATCACGCGTAGTCACGCAACGTCACGCATAGTCACGGAGAGATTTAAGACGGATTTACCCTCATCCAATCAATCTGAAACTTGGTCCTAAGACTTGCTGTGAAAAAGATTAACTTTGACATAGTCACACACGGTCACGCATAGTCACGCCCAGTCACGGAGTGATTTGAACCCCATTTCCTCTCATCCAATCAATCTGAAACTTAGTCCATCGACTTGTTGAGACCAAAGATTGATTTTAAAATAGTCACACAAAGTGACGCACAGTCACGGAGAGATTCAAAACTTATATGCATAAGGAAGAAAAGAGTTTTAATAAAAACTTTGTTTTTATTGTTGAGGTTATTGAACTACTGAATTAATATCAGCTGCTTTTACAATCTGGCACACAACTACAGTGTTATGCGATAGCTATAATATTAATAGGCTAGGCGATTTCTTGTGACCAAAATTTTGTTCTACCGTTTTATACCGATTTTGACCAAACGTATACTATTTCAAAGGTATATCTTTTTAGCTGTTCACCAGATTTAGAGATTTTTAAATTGTTTCTTTTATTTTGAGTAAATTGCATTTAAAGTTGCTACTAACACATACATAAAATTATACGTATGCTATGTGTGTTTTATTAAATTTGTTAATGTGTTTGTTAATGAGTTTGTTATCTTCATTCACAATAATAATAAACTATAAAAGTGTTGGCTTGTGAATTGGCTAAGTTGAAAAATAAAGTTGCCTAGAAATTGCACTCGAATTTCGAACACTGGAATCTCCTAGATAATTACGCAATATAAAAATCATTGTTGAAATGTTAATATCTTTTGTAAATAAATATATATTAAATAAATAAAAAAAAAAAAATATACAAATATTTAATTTTATTATTTTTTTATAAAAATAAAAAATCGTATTTTCGATCTTTATCAGTTTAATGATTGAGTTTGAAATTATTCAGGCTCAAGATCAAATGTTGTTACTTTAAATAAAGCCCCTTAATTTTTTAATTTTTTTTGAAAAATAATTACTCTGCAATTAGCACACATTTATTTTATCTCTATTCGAATGAAAAATATATTTTTTCAATAATTTATTGCTGCTATTTTTTTGACTGGCACTGTACTCGTACATTCGTTTTTTTATTTATATCTTGTGTGTGTAAAAACATCCAAATACTTATTTAAGCATGCTGTGTTCATTCGATAGGTGACACTTTATTAATCTTCAAGTTATTACCGAAATCCTCTTTGTTAAAAGAGATTAATTGCGTACAAAATATGGGTACTGTGATGGATAGCACATGTATTCATCTATGTCTACGTCTACGTCTACGTTTGTTTAGTATCTGTGTATTTTCATTATCAAAGATAGTGTAGTGTCGTGATGTAGTTATCCTAGGGCATTTGCTAAAAGGTTGTTTGTTGTTTTTACCTTGAGTTTTAACTTAAATTAACACGTTTTTACAATCACTCATAATGATTTTTGTCTATATATTTTGTATTAATATTTTTCCCCAAAAATTTTTTTGAAAGTTTTTACCCAAATCATATTCACACAGTTCTCATGACCATGACCTTTGTTTGTCGATATTGCAACAAAGTGCTAAATATTCTTTTTATTATTTTTATATGAATGAATACATATTTAAAACTACGTAAATAATTAGAAGAATGGAAAAGAAGCATATAAATGTAAATGTGAAGAACCCATAAAAGTCTATATAAAGAATTTAATGTGCATATTTATGGCCATTTCTATATATACATACGTACATATATTTGTATAAATAAAAATTGTAACTATAACTTTGACGTTTTTTATTGGCAAAATTATTTAAGTTTAATGACTCGACTTTGAATGCTGAAAGATATCGTTTATTAGCATTAAATTTTTGTATGATTTAAAGCCAAAACTGTTATTTTTTTTTGCATTATCCGTATTTTTGTATGATAAAATCTAAATTACACTGGTCTACAAATTAAAAAAAAAAAATTGACTGCAGAAACGAAGCATGTTTTTTAACTAATCTGGATGCACTGAATTTGAATCTGGCATACAAATTGGGCTATCGCGTCAGATTCATTTTTTACTGCATGCTGGCAATACTGTAAAACAGTCAATACACTGACAATGTATGACAACAAAATGACACTAAAATTTCACACTTATTATTTTGACAGAAGCCCACATTCATTTTAAATCTTCATAATAGTAGCGTTTAAGCATGTCAGGGAGATCGTGTGTTACCGATTCAAGCTGCTTTGTGTGTGGTGAATATTTGGTTGGAAAAAAAGGATATGTAATATCAGAATCATTAAAATATGCATATTTATATGCGTGGACACCAACAATGTTTTGCAATAGTTGCAGAACTGTTTTATACAAGTGGTCAAATTCGATTTTTCAATTCTAGTACTTTGGAGAGAGTCAAGTAACCACCAAACCGATTGTTATTTCTGTTTAAAAAAATCATGTGAGTCCGATCACAAGGGAGATGTGTAAACATCTAATAATTAAAGAAAACATCAACATCATATTTTCCAGTGCATAAAAATTAAGTCGATTATGCTGTTTTCTGAAATTCAATTGATGTTTTCTGAAATGCAATTGATGTTTTCTGAAATTCAGTTGATGTTGTCTGAAATACAATTAATGTTCTCAGCAATTCAAATAATGCTTTTTGAAATTCAATTGATGTTTTCTGAAATTCTATTTATGTTTTCTGATATTCAAATGATGTTTTCTGAAATACAATTGATGTTTTCTGAAATTCTATTGATGTTTTCTGAAATTCAATTGATGTTTACTGAAACTCGAATGATGTTTTCTAAAATTATATTGATGTTTTCTGAAATTCTATTGATGCTTTCTGAAATTCAATTGATGTTTTCTGAAATTCTATTTATGTTTTCTGAAATTCAAATGATGTTTCCTGAAATACAATTGATGTTTTCTGAAATTCTATTGATGTTTTCTGAAATTCAATTGATGTTTTCTGAAACTGGAATGATGTTTTCTGAAATTATATTAATGTTTTCTGAAATTCTATTTATGTTTTCTGAATTTCAAATGACGTTTTCTGATACTCGAATGATGTTTTCTGAAATTCTATTTATATTTTCTGAAATTCAATTGATGTTTTCCGAAATACAATTGATGTTTTCTGAAATACAATTGATGTTTTCTGAAATTCTATTGATGTTTTCTGAAATTCTATTTATGTTTTCTGAAATTCAAATGATGTTTTCTGAAACTCGAATGATGTTTTCTGAAATTATATTGATGTTTTCTGAAATTCTATTGATGTTTTCTGAAATTCAATTGATGTTTTCTGAAACTCGAATGATGTTTTCTGAAATTATATTGATGTTTTCTGAAATTCTATTTATGTTTTCTGAAATTCAAATGATGTTTTCTGAAATTATATTGATGGTTTCTGAAATTCTATTTATGTTTTCTGAAATTCAAATGATGTTTTCTGAAATTATATTGATGGTTTCTGAAATTCTATTTATGTTTTCTGAAATTCAAATGATGTTTTCTGAAATTATATTGATGTTTTCTGAAATACAATTGATGTTTTCTGAAATTCTATTGATGTTTTCTGAAATTCTATTTATGTTTTCTGAAATTCAAATGATGTTTTCTGAAACTCGAATGATGTTTTCTGAAATTATATTTATGTTTTCTGAAATTCTGTTTCTGTTTTCTGAAATTCAAATGATGTTTTCTGAAATTATATTGATGGTTTCTGAAATTCCATTTATGTTTTCTGAAATTCAATTGATGTTTTCTGAAACTCGAATGATGTTTTCTGAAATTATATTGATGTTTTCTGAAATTCTATTTATGTTTTCTGAAATTCAAATGATGTTTTCTGAAATTATATTGATGTTTTCTGAAATACAATTGATGTTTTCTGAAATACAATTGATGTTTTTTGAAAGACAATTGGAAAATGTTTAGAAAAGAGCATATCATAATTTTTTCACAAATACAATCAGATAAAGTCACACCGATTTACACTTCAGCTCACACCGATGTGTTACGCTGTTTTTGCGATTGTATTGTGAAATAGAAATTTACCCCCCTGCGCGTATAGATGTTTACACATCAAAAGTTGCTGGATTCAATATGAAAAATCGAAGAAATATTACTTACGCGAATGTCCCATCAGTTTCCAAACCAGTTCAATGTCACAGTCACGGAGGTATTCAAAACTTATATGCATAAGGAAAGAAAGAGTTTTAAAGAAAACTTTGTTTGTATGGGTTAGATTATTTATATATTTTTTTTTTATTCAACTGATTTCTTTAAATTTAAATGGCGCCTAATAAAATCACTTTAAACGTTTTTTTTCAATTTCGATTTATGAAATCACTTGTCAGTTTGTTGTGACTAGAATAAGAATAAAACAACTCGTCAAGAAAACGAAAAAGGGTAGAAAGAAATTTCAAAAAATCTTCAAAAACAGAAAATGAGACTTTTTTTTCTACCCCGCTTGCTTCTCTACTCCGTTCGCCTACAAACACGAAACGCAAGCCTTTTAGCGCAGCTTGGAAACGCATCGTGTAAATGACCTCTTATATCGGTTAATAAAAAGTTTAACAAAAATTTTCACCTACGCGTAAATTTGATTATTAATGAAATTTGGTATCCATGTTATACCTGAGACAATAATATTGAAGAATCAGACAAAGAATTAATCAAAGAAAAGTTAATTGAGTTGAAAAAATCTATTATTAACGAGCTAAGTGCTAAATTGCCATCTAAATTGCCATTTTAACTCAGCGTTGACATAATTTTTCTAAAAAAAAAGAATTTACAAAAGGGAAAAACAAATTAAAGAGTATAAAAATTTCTCACCAATATGAATGCAAGAAAATAGAGACAGAACTGATTTATTTTGAATTGTAGTTTTTTCTTTTTTCTTTATTTAAGCATTTTATAATTATAAGTAATGCCTAACTAATGCTACAACTAGTCTCTACAGTGACTAACTAGTAGTTTTTTTTTATGTGTATGATGGGATTAATGATTCAGTTCTTAATCCTGCGGTACATATGCTTGTCTAAGGTTCAGCAGTATGCAAGTATGCAAAAGTGGTTGAATTTCATCGTTTAAGTGAAGTTGGAGACGTCTTGTGTGTTTCTGGGCTGTTTGTGAAACTTCTTATTTAATCGTAGAGATGTTTATGTCCCGATGTAGGTCATCATTTCTGATATACCATGGTGCTTTGAGGTTCGATTATTGTATTTTTGGCGCAACCCCAAAGTACACTACCATATGATCACACTGGTTTTAGTAACAATTTATAGATCATTAATTTACTTTCGGTTGATAGCTTTGAATTTCTATTCATAAGCCATTTTAGTTTCCCATATTTAATGTCTAGTTCTTTTCTGTACTTTTTAACGTGTTCTTTCCAGTTTAGCTTCGCGTCTAAGGTCATTCCAAGATCTTTTGCCGAGTTTGCTTTTGGCACTTCTGTCTGTCCTATAAATAGAGGAATGTGTGTTTTATATTTTAATGTAAAGTCCACATGAACTGATTTTGAATTGTTCAGTTTTAGTCCCCATATTTTGATCCATTGTTCTATTGCAACGATTGCTGTTTGTAGTCTATCTATAGACTCAATTGTTATGGATTGGCATATCTTGAGTATATAAGAGATACAAGACTGGTCCCAATATGCTATCTTGCGGTACTCCTGATATTATTGGGTACAACTCGGAGTATTGATTTTCATGTTTCACTCCATAGTATCTGTTGGTAATATATGATTCGAATAGATCACAGTACCTTCTTGGTAATATAGTTTTAAGTTTTTGAATTAATCTCAAGTGACAGACTCCGTCAAATGCCTGTGATATGTCTAGAAATACATTTTCTATAGTATGTGTGACTCTATGGATCTGTTCAATTGTTGAATGGCTTTTTCGAAAGCTAATTTGATGGTCTGGTATCAGTCTCCTCAAATGAGTAATCTTATTCAGTCGAGAACTGATAATCCTTTCAAAAAGCTTTCCTATGATTGGTAGCAGTGATATGGGCCGGTAGGATTTAACGATTTAATAAAGTTGTCAACTTTACTATACCTTGATAAGGTAAATTTTTGATCAGTTGAGCACTAACAAGATCATAGCCAGGAGATTTTTTAACTTTAAGGACCTTTATTTCAGTAATGACTTCCTTTAGAATAACTTCATCAAAGCGCTCATCTTGTAGAGAGCTTGTACTAAATTCGCTAATTTTTTTGTTCAAATACGGGTTATTTTCTTCAGTGTTACTAGAAATCCTGCCATTGTTTCCGAATATTGAATTTAGATGTGCTGAAAAACTAATGACTTTTTTGGAATAACTTTTTGCCCAAGTACCATTTTCGTTCAAGGTGGGAGATTTGTAAGTAGTTGGTCTGCTCAGTTTATTTGTGGCTTTCCAAAGCGAGTAATTTGTTGTATTATCATATGATAAATTTGTTAGATTATTAATACTCGCAGAGCCCAGCCCTCGAAATTCGAGTGCAAATTCTACGAAATTTTTTTTTTCCATTTAACAAATTATTTTATAAGACCCTAAAGGTGTGCTATACAATTTTAGCCAATTCACAATTCAACATTTTAAATATCGATTACGTTAGTGGCTTATATCCAAAATTATTTTTCAATTCAACACAGGGCTTTTCATATACAATTTTGCAAACACATTAACAAATTTAATAAACACACACAGAGCATTGTATAATTTTTTGTATGTGTTAGTAGCAACTTTAAATGCATTTTACTCCAAAAAAATATAAAAATCTGTAAATCTGGTGGAAAGCTAAAAAGAAATACTTTCAACTGAGGCGTGTTTGGTCAAAGTCGGCGTAAAACTGACAAAGTTACATCGGTCACAAGAAATAGTCTTCCCTACTTATATTATGGATATGAATTGTTTGTTAACAATTCATTTTACTTGTTTAAAACTTATTTCGTTATTATTTCGATGAATAGAGCATTATAATAACAGATTTTCTTACAAAATTAGCTTTTTTTTTCATTTTATTTAGTATATAACATTTATTTGTATTTACATTTGATTATATATTTTAAAAGTTTAGGGACTATGTTCCTTTTCTACTTAGTAATTACAGTTTAGTTTTAATATTTACATTTCAAATTATTAAGTGTGGAGGAAAAATTAAAAAAAAAAAAATTAAAAATTACGATGAAAGTATTTCATTAATATGGGAATGTTGAGAGAGTTCGCATCTTCTTATGAAATTTTCAGTCAATCTGCTTATTTTTTCATTAATTTGTTCGATGTTAGCAATTATATGCAAACGTCTGGTGGAGTAATGCCAGGGAAGTCGAAATATCATTTTTAACAGCTTGTTCTGAGCTATTTTAGCTTACTGATATGACATTTTGCAGCAGTGGACCAAACTGGACAACAGTAGAACATGATGGGATGGAAGATAGCTTTTATTATTTGCTTTTTGTTGTCAGTGTTTAGATCAGAATTCCGGTTTATCAGTGGGTACATAAGCCGTGTAGTTTTGTTTATTTTGTCGAGCAGATGGTGTATATGTTCATTAAAGTTTAATTTGTTATCTAGAACAACTCCAAGATATTTAAGTTTACTTTCCCAAGAAATATCATGGCTCATAAACCTGAGCGGTGACTGTGGAATAAAACATGCTTTCCTTTTCCTAGTAAAATATATGGCTTGCGTTTTTCGGGGTTTACTAGGATGTTCTATTTGTTAAAGTACTTGTTTAACTCAACTAATGCACTTTGTAGATTTGAAACGATGCTAGTTGCGTGAAGATCAGAGCTTAATATTGAAGTATCATCTGCAAAGATTGAAGTGGTACAATTTGGGAAGGTTGGAATGTCTGATGTAAAAATATTATATAATATTGGTGAAAGACATGAGCCTTGAGAACAAGTTTTACCCAAATATACATGAAACGACCTGCCATGCAAAAAACTTTGTATTATTTATATTATTTCCAAACGAAAGTTACTTCCTTTTAATTTGAAAATGAGGCCATCGTGCCAGACTCAGTCAAAAGCAGCTTTTATGTCTAGCATGACCATACCGGATGATTTTCCATTTCGAGAATTATTTTTGACCAAATTCCTGATTTTTTTCTAAGGTTGGCATGTATTGTGTTCACTTCTAAATCCATATTGTTGTCTTGGAAGTATATTATTTGAATCAGTAAATATAGATAATTTTTCTTTTCTAAATTTTTCTAATATTTTGCTCACAGAAGAAAGCAGACTTATTGGTCTGTATGAAAGAGGTGAGTTAGATGGTTTATTTGGTTTTGGTATTGCTATTGTTTTGGATATTTTCCAGGAATTTGGGAAGTAACATTGTTTTAAACATCAATTAAAGATAGTGGTAAGATATGTTATAGCTTTTTTTGGTAGCTTTTTTAAGCATTTATTATTAATTTGATCCAATCCTGGTGACTTTTTCGTTTTTAAATTTTTAATAATTTGCGCAATTTTCTCACGCGTTACGAAGTAACAATTTTGAGGAATTGCTTCCACTGATCGCATGAAGTCTGCTGTATTGTTCACTTCTAAAACAGTTTCTGTATCGCTAAGATGAGATGAAAGACAATGGTTCAATTTAAAATTGTGAGCTAAGATTTCGCACTTATCTTGCTGGGTGTAATACGTTTCATTATTTTGTTTAAGTATTGGCATATTTTTAGATTTCTTTCTTAACATTTTGGAAATTTTCCAAAACGATGAAGAAGATTTATCCAATGTTGACAGCATACTATTCCAGGACTTATTTTTAAAGTCATTTATTTCTTTTGTGATCTGGTTGTTCAGTCTCGCCATTTGTTGGTGGTCATAACTATCCCTATAGCGTTTCCAATTCCGCCTGAATCTGTTCCTAATTTGTATCATCAATTTGATGTTATGAGGTAATGGTTTTGACGATGGTGTAATTCTAACTTGGCACACTGTTTTATATTCCTTTTTAAACGTTTTCATTGAAAATATTTATCATGCTATCGATCTGAGTGCAATCATTTATTTCACTTACTTCACGTCCTCTTGGTGGATTTCTTTTGATGAACCTTGCAAATCGGGTCCAGTTAGCTTTATTAAAATCGTAGTATAGATCATCTAAAAAAACACACCTTAAATCAATCTCACTACTAATAGGTAGGTGATCAGAGCTTAGATCATTTATTACTATAACTGCAGACATGTTAATCGCTACATTTGTTAGAAAAAAGTCTAGAGTAGACCCTTGTTTATTTGTATCTGATGGTATGTACGTGTGTTCGTGGGGAAAATTTATTTGGGTTTGATTTAATTGCAGTTTTCCATACAATATATTTCGCCAACAATTGTTTCTTATACAGCCCCAGTAGCTGTGCCGGCAGTTGAAATCGCCCCCTATAATATATTTATGATTTGATGCTGTTAATTTTCGAAGATCATTAGTAAAGGCTTGTGTTTTAGTTTGGTAGCGTCCCGATGAACCCCCTGGAAAGTAACAGGAGTAGTTATGTACAAAATCATTAACATTTTGGATTATAACACCTACATTTTCAATTAATGATGTATTTGTCACAGGTAATAGTTGATGTTTAATGTTTTTTTTTTAACAAGAATTGCTACTCCCCCACCTCTGCCTTCTTGACGGTCATTTCTATAGCAATAGTAATTTTGGTTTCTTATTGAAATATTTTCGTTAAGCCATGTTTCGCATAACATACAGACATCAACATTGTTTTCTTTCAAAAACTGAAACAATACTAATTTTTTTGTTGCGTACTCCTCGTGCGATCTATGATACTATTTTGGTTTTCGCATTCATTGAAAAAGAAATTTACAAGCTAGGTCGGTTACAACCTTACACTGATCTTCTCTAGATTAGCAATTTCCTAGTCTAGAAATCAGTTCAAACGTAAGATCTTTTATTTCTTCAATAGAAAACATGTTGTTTATTTTATTATTTCCATTAGTACCATTTGTTGTAGTACTGAATGGTTGATTATAATTTAAATTTAGAGCGTTTGCTCTAACATTTTGGTTCAAAGCATTGGGGAAGTTACCATTGTATTTTGCAGTGGTATTATATGTTCGACTGGCTATCCTGCGCGTTTTCGGTTGTGTGCGCTGTCGTATCTGCATGTAGGTACCTCTACTTGGGCATTCGGGAGACATGGCTTTATGAGGACCATTGCAATTTGCACATTTTTCGAAAGATGCGTTACATTCTACAGTTTTGTGTTCCCCTGCACAGTGGGCACAGAATGATTTTACCTTACATTTACTTGAACCGTGTCCATACATCTGACAGTTATAACATTGTGTCACCCTCGACTTGTTGGGCTTTTGGTACTCCCATCTGACTTTAATATAATTTATGACCGAGTAATTTTCCCGCAATTCCTTTAATGTAATAGTTTTATGTTCGAAATACACAATATATATAACTATTTCATTACGGTTTTCTCTCGTTTTTGTAACGATTTTAACATCAGAATATTTCAAACCTAATGATGTAAGTTCATGTTCTTTTACTTTTGGGTCTGTTTTATCCAAACCTAAAAGAACAGCTTTATAGGGTTTTTCACTTTTAGCGGCATATGTGAAATATTCCAATTGAAATGTTTTTGTTAATGACTCACAAATGTCGTCAAAATCTTTTTTATTGGTGCAGAAAAGTTTTAGAACAATAGATATTTTTCGTATTGAATATTCTTTTATATTTAATATTCTGCATACTTCATGGACTTGCTCTGTTTTGCATTTCAGTATAGTTATTGGTGGTATTTTAACTTTTACGGTGGTATCGATAACAACTTCGTCATCTTGATTGTCGATTGTTAGTAGAGGTGCATAATAATTTTGATTTGAAGTTCTCTGAGAACTGTTTGGTTTTGTTTTTTTAGTCATGCTCTGACTAGCAGAGGCATCGACATCACTCGCTCGCACGCGTTTAATTTTGTTGTTTTTTTTTTATAGTTGTTTGTTTTTATTAAAAATGTTTTACAAAAGTAAGGAAAAAAGAAAAAGTAGCTGTAAACTGAGTTTTACAAGAAGACAATAAATCACGACCATACGCATTAAATGCTAGTACGAGACTGAGCTTTTTTTTTTTTTTTAATTTAAATTTTATAAGGGACTTATTCTGCTGAATGCACTTAACAAAGTATATACAAATTATTAATGCAAAATATATATTGATCTCTATACAATACATAAAGTCGTCAGTGTATTGTCTTTCGGGTGGTTTGTGGTTTATAGGATCAAGTGGGCTGCTGCCTCCACACAAACTGATTTTTCATTATGATGTGTCTGGATTACTATGATAGCCAGAGTCTTCAAACTTTCTGAAAATCGTGAATGCCGTTGCAAAATACGATGAGCATTAATATTAACTAGCAGATTCCAGCGCTCGAAATTCGAGTGCAAATTCTAGAGTTTTTTATTTTCATTTAATAAAGACCCTAAAGGTATGCTTCACAATTCAACTCATTTTAAAGGAAGAAAACAAACTCAACACATTAACACAAACACATAACAAATTTAATAAACATACACATAGCATTGTATAATTTTATGTATGTGTTAGTAGCAACTTTAAACGATCATAGCTCCAAAAAAATGTTGCAGACGATGAAAATCTGTAAATCAGGAAAACAGCTAAAAAGAATACCTTTCAAATGATAAATTTTTTATGAAAAACGGGGTAAAACTGTGAAACTTACATCGGTCACAATAAATCGCCTTGCCCCTATTAATGTTACAGAATGACTTGTTTAAATTTATGTTTTTTGCGTTTTAAGGTTTGAACTGAATGAATAAATGCGATTTTATCAGTTGGGGAATGACATTGTTGCCATTTACTATGAAGTTTACGCTTCTTTTTTTACCAAGCTTTTAATGTGTTCTGGATATGAGGGATAAGAAACACTCTTTTAGTTGCAGCTGGTTTTCTAAGCCATGCTGCTTGTTGCAATGAATTTGTGAACGTAAATGTTTCATTCTCGATATCTTCTATCATGTTTATGGATGTGTTTATCATTGAAGCCTTTACCAAATAAATGCAGTAGTCTTAATCAGTAGAATTGTTTACAAGTCCTTGCTGACATACGTGTAAAATTTGATTTCCGTGGTATGTAAGATATATCGGAGAATGGTCAGAACTTAAATCATAACCATCTTCTATTGAAATGATGTTTAGGTTAATTTTTCTCATTATAAAAAAAGTCAATGAGATAGTTATATTGACTCTTAAACGCTAAAGTGGAAAGAATATATAGCTTGTTGCATTTATTACACTGGAACATTTTCGGTGTTATTGTCTGGGGGGTGAAAAAGTCCCAGTATAGTAGAACCTTCAAAGGGTTTGGCGTTCTCAGGCCAAATCACCGATACGTATACATCTCATCCACTCTACTACTAAACAATAATCATACGGCCTGAGTATGTCATGTTATTGAAAAAATTTATTATAAAAAGTGGAAAAATTTATTTTTTTTGAAGATTTCATTCGATGAAATTAGTCCAACTTGATTTGCTGAAACTATTTTCTGAATAATGAAATGAAAATCCGTCAATGGTTCTTCTGTTGTAGCTGAAAAACTAAGCAAATATACATCAAGGAAAGGAAAAAATAGTGAAGGTCCTTAAAATAAGTTTGGCTTGAGAACGTCAAGCACTTTGGAGGTTTTACTATACTGGTCTAGTACTTTCACCCTGACTTGAAATTTCTCATCCCCCAGAATGGTTGTTGTCTCTATTAAAATTAATTCTCTTCAAACATATAAAAAAATAAAATTTTTATTATAAGAATACTGAAGATGAGGAAAAAATATTAAGGATTTATTTAAAAATTAACAAGTATAAAAAAAATTTTACCGTGTTTTCTTTTTTTATAATTAATATACACTTCAAAACGTTTCCCAAATTCGAATTATCTCAAATATACAAATATTATACAAGTTTTTTTTTTTTTTTAAATTAATAACTGGCTCTTTTTGGGTTACTGTTTGCGCCTTTTACTTGGAAATAATAATAGCATCGCTGCTGGCCAGTATTAATTTTCCAATTTTAACAACGATTTGGAATGTATTTATTTCTATGCTTTTACAATGTTCTTGCGATTAGTTATCGAATAATGTCTTCAATACATTAGAGAATTCCGCCTCTGAGTTTATTTCTTTTACAATGATTCTTTAACACCAACACGTTGTTATACATTTAATGTTTCCTAACAAAAAACAAACAAACCAAATCTTAAGACTAAAATAATTCCACCTGGACATAATAAAAAAAAATTGTATTTTATAAAGGAAAATTTCTTAAACATTATTAATTGAAATTAATTTGAACAAAATTGGCACGTGTACATTTTATTACTCATATTTAATATATTATCCATATCATGAGTCTTGAGTTACAATGAAGACATAGAAAAATATAACACAGACAAGTTAAAATTCAAAAGTCAAAGTGAATAAACAAATACGTGTAGCAAAGTTATTTTTATCTAATTTTCATGTACATATGTACATATGTACATACATATGTAGTATTGATGTAGGTAGTTATAACTTGAGGGAAAATAAACAAAATTTGTGTAAATGTCACAGAAACAAGTATTTCATTCGCTAATATGTTGCTGCTGTGGAAATTTTCTTTGCGAACATAAATTAAATCAGCAATAAAGCGATTTATAGGTGTTTTTCTTAAGAGTTCAAAATTTATGTTACTGGAGTTTATATTCTTAAATAATACACAATAATTTAAAACTGTTTTCTATGAGTTTAATAAACACAAAAAATTATCGACTCACAGTGGCGCTATTTGAGTTTTTTTTACTGCAAAACTAATAACTTTTAAATCAATTGAGATAATCAAATAAGTTAAAAGTCATATGATAGAAATTGTCCAGCCTATAAAAAAGGTGTTTGAACGCCGCACAGTGGACCATTTGACGAGAAGGCGGTCAAAAATCTATAACTTTTGATTGGATTGGAATTTTGATATGCGGATTTTTTGTTTGGTAGGTGAGACTTGAGCCTTTACGTTTTGCTATAAAACGTAATTCTCGACCGAAAGTAAAAACATTTACGGAGGGTTTAAAATACATTTTCATCTGTAGTTGAATTTTAGTACAAAAGTGAAGTGTTAAAAGGTGAAAAAAGGTTTTTTTTTAATATAATGTCCTATTTTTTCAGTTAATTTTACAACTAATACGTTTTAACAATTTTTTGAATTAATTTTTTCAGAAAATGCCAAACTTTGGCCCCCGTAAACTTTTTAGACCTAATGTCCACAAGGGCCAAAGGTTTTTTTTTTTTTTTTTTTTTGAAAGAGCCCGAGTTAAAATATAATTTATTAAGCAGCGAACGTAAAAGTTACCTTATATTGGTACAAGATAGAGAAGTTTCAATGAAAAACTCGTATGTTTTTGCTTTAGTTAAATTTTTTTTAATGTCTTTTTAAATATTTCTATATCAATTTTTATGGTAAATTAATGAAATATAACAATTTTTATTGTAAATTTACAAAATATATAAATTTTTAAATCAGGAAAATTTTTTAACTATATAAAAAAAAGTGTAACTTAATATTAGTGTAATGAAAAAGTACTTTAAATCAACCAATTTTAGTAAAAATTTCTTCTAAATAGCCTTGATTTTCATCTTCTAGAAGTTGTTTAGCTTCTTCGTCTAATTCAATAGAGGCAGTTTTCCATTTTTGACGAATGTTGGACATATATGGATCTGAAGTGCACAACAAAATAGTGATAAGGTCTTCATTAGTACAACATCTGGACATTTTCCTTGTGTTGTGCTCGCGAAAGAATCTGTAGTCTTTGTTCCTTTTTTCTTGCGCTTCTACAGATAGATCTCCTATTGGTAGCATATTGTTTTGAATTATTTGTTACCCATGGTACAAAATTTTATGAACTGTGGATGGCATATTCTCCAAGAGTATTTTTCGTTATAAAGTAGAGCTGTTTTATTGGCGTACTCTCCAATTTTTTTGTCCTTTATCTTTTTGCTGCATGCTAGAACTTGTAATATGATTTTGAATCGTCTTATTAATTCATGATCTATACCTGTCATAGATGCTGCAGTTTTCGGATCGGAAAAAAATCTCCTTGCAGTATTTCCATCTCTTTGCAGTATTTCCCTTGTTTTGGTATTTTTGTTGAATTTGTTTTTTTTTTGCTTTCTTTTTTCTTAATTTTCTTTGTTTTTTCTCACTGTTTCGCCTAACGGACCAAATTCCAAATCATAACCCAATTTAAGAATATGCTCCATGAAACTTATTCTAGGGACATTCCAAATTCGTAGGCTTCCTTACAACTATCGTCTTCTGGTGTGGGTTGGCTTAATTCACTTGATGTCTTTTGGCATATAATGCAGCTTGACGTTGACTTTGTTCCAGTTAAAGCTTGTGCAACTTTTCCATCAATCATTGTGAGACACATTTTAAAATGTACTTCAATGTCTTGGTCATCAAGTTTAAATATTACTGGTTGAAGTTCCTTAATTTGATCTTTTATTTTTTGAACTTCTTCAGTTATGACATCTTTGGTTTCCTTTTTGAATGCAAATTTTATTGGTCTGCAATACTTTGTTGATGAAGGAATTTAATTTTTCCATATATCAATTTCTGTTGCTCTACTAGTTGACGGCTCTAAGCCGTTATAAATTTTTGTTAAGCGCAATGGAACGAAAGATACTATAAATAAGTTAAAGTTAAATAATAAGTTAAATAAATTAGCATCTGATGAATTTTCAGCATTAAATTGCTTGGATTGTTTCTGACCAGAGGATCCATCACATCCCCATTTAGAAATTGAAGTAATGCTGCCATTACCAATTTTTTTTAAATGATCAGTATCAAGCGTATTTAGCAATCGTTCTGCAGTATGTTCAAGGAGATCTTGCAATTTTATTTCTGCTGATGTTGAAGTGACACTAATAGCAGATTGTGAAGGCAAGCATTCTTTTTTGGCAGAAACTTAATCTCGATACTCTGGAAAAATCTCACAATTCTTTTCATTGGTTCGCACCGGTACGACCAACCGGTGCACCGGTACGACCAACTTTTGTATTCATAACACTCAGACGGACGGACGGATATCGTTTAATCGACTCAGAAAGTGTTTTTGAGTCGATCCGTATAATAAAAGACGGATAAAGGTCCAATATTTTTGGCAGTTACAAACATCACCTCAAACTGAATATATCCTAACCCCATAGTGGACAACTTTTGCATTCATAAATTTTGCAGAAAATATCTAACCTTGGGTCAGAAAAATTGTTCTGGTGTACACGGACGGAAACTGGCGGGTATATAATGGGGTATAGGAGTAGAGGGGAGGGTTCGGACTATAGAAGAGTGCAAGATTTTTTCTGACTGCTTTTGACTGGCAGGAGTTATGCTCTATTAAGTAGGAGATTTTCGGAAAATTTGGACCTTTTTAAAAATTTTTTTTTTAAATTTCGGAATAACTCAGTGATTTTACATTTTTAACATTGATAGTATGGAAGCCACAAAATTATACAAAATTTATATCACTTCTAAATCTTATAAATCAAAAAAGTTACAGTCATTCAAACATAAAAATTTTCAAAGAAATTTAAAATTTTAGCAAAATACTGAGAAAGCCCATTTTCGAAGACCCTGTTCGCTGTGATATAGTTGAGATAGAGGTGCAGTTTTTTGGCTCCCGAGGTTTACTAGTATTTACTTTCAAATGAATAACATAACTTTAAAATCGGTAACAAAAAAAAAAAAAAATGATTTTTGGCCGCCGTAGAGATGCTTACTTATGGGTTCTCAAAGTTGAAATTTGCTAACGGCATGAAAAAATCATGGTTATGTTAAATGAAAAACAGGATTTTTAACAACTTTATATCTTTTGTGTTTCTTTTTCAAGGTTTTTATGTTTTAAAATTATTATCCATAAATAAAAAATAAAAAAAATATTAAAAAAAATTAAGATTTTTCGAATTCATTTTTCAAATTGCTTCAAAATAATTATCCCAATTCATAGCAGAAGGGATATCTAATAGACCACGGTCGGCAAACTGCGGCTCGTGAACCACGTGCGGCTATTTAGATGTGAAGATGCGGCTCTGTAGTTCCATAAGCAAATATTATCTATATATTACTACGTGAAAGTAAATTTTTAGTTCCCTTTTTAAGCAATATGAGGGCACGGAAGAGTGTGAAAATTGGCATAGTTATAGCTCATATGGAGGAGAAACGGAGATTGATAAAATTTATGTTTAATCTGTCTTAAAAATATATTAAATTAAATAAAACAAAATATTTATGATAATTCGTTGCACCCAGTTAATGCGATTGATTTAAATTATATATCATACGATCTGTGTTGAATTCTTAATTGCTAAAATTAATTAACATACCTTTAGGCTCAGTTAAATATATATAAATTTTATATATATATGATTAAAAAAACATTGAAAGAGAAAGATTTAATGAAAAAATATTTCCTAGAACTTGCACTCGAATTTTAAATAATAATCTAACCCATAAGAACAAAGTTTTTACTAAAACTCTTTCTTTCCTTATGCATATGAGTTTTGAATATCTCCGTGACTGTGTGTGATTATCTTAAAATTAATCTTTGGCCACAACAAGTGTATGCACAAAGTTTCAGATCGATCGGATAAGGGGAAATAGGTTTTAAAACACTCCGTGACTGTGCGTGACTATGCATGACTGCACGTGACTATGTCGAAGTTGATCACTTCGTGACTGTGCGTGACTACGCGTGACTGTCAAAGTTAATCTTTTTTTCACAGCAAGTGTATGGACCAAGTTTGAGATCGATCGGATGAGGGAAAATGACATTTAGATAATTCCGTGACTGTGCATGACCACGCGTGACTGTGCGTGACTACCCCAAAATTAATCTGTAGTCACCATAAGACTATAGGCCAAGTTTCAGATCAATTGGATAAGGGGGAATGGGGTCCACCCATGGCAGACAGACAGACAGACAGACAGACAGTATGATTTAAAAGAAAGAGTTTAAAAAAAAACTTTACGTTCTGAATCGAATTGACTAACGAGGATTAAGCACCGATGCTATATCTCTTCAACTTATACACGCTTTTCACCGCAGCCCTCCCCAGTCCCAAGGTCCAAAAGCAGAACTTCTATGATGGCTACCGTTCTCGGAACAAACTAGATGGAGCCAGAAGTATGAGATGAAAAAAATAAAGAGCCAACAACGATTCTTCAGAGTAAAATACACCATGAAATTCTTACCGTTGACTGCATAATACACCAAGAAGCGCTTTGTACCCAAACATTTTCGGCCGAAGTAGTTGAGGTCAAGAATTTGGTAATCAAGATTGTTAACAGCATCTTGTCAAAAGCACTCTACCATCGTCAGTTTAAAAATTCATAAGCGACTCAGTATTCCTACCTCCTTCTTCACAATAAAGTGCGATGGCTTTCCATTGGTAAGGCGCTGAAACGTTTTGCTTTGTGGTTGAATGAAATAAATACATTTCTAAATGAAGAAGACATTAATCACCCTGAATTAGAGAACGACAAATGGTTCCAAAAATTTTATTTTACGGAGGAATCCAAAACTGCAAGAAAAGGGTAAAAGGATTGGTTTTTTTTTTGAAGAAAAATTAATTCTTTTTGCAGAAAATAATCAGAGCCGTAAATTACTTCATATTTGAGTTCTAAATTAATGTCGCGATAAAACCAGTGCAACTGTTGACACGAATTTCTTCAGCACAGTTGTAAAAAGAATTTGAGCAATTAAAAACCGACAAAACCACTCTAGCATTCATAGTAAATTCTCTCAACACAAATAGTAATAAAATCCACATTGAGCCATTTGGAATTGATACTGGATCTCCGGAAATGCAATTGATTGATTTAAAAAGTAAAGCTTTGTGGAGTGGAAAACTTACACAGTTGAAAATCAAGTTGGAAGAGTTGGAGGTCCAGAAATGTATCTACGTAACGCTACAAAAGTGGACAGATTTTACAGAAATGCCACATGGAATAGCCTTCTTGATTGCGACAATGAGGTGAAGAAGTTGGCACTTGGAGTGCTGACTATCTTCGGATCGATGTATTCGTGCGAACAAGCGTTCTCTTGCATGAATATAATTAAAACTAAAGTAAGAAACCAACTAAAAAATTAAAATGTGAAGTCGTGTTTGAAACTTAAAACAACAAGTTATGAGCCAAATTTATCCAAACTTTATAAAACCATGGAAAGGCAATACTTCCATTGAATTTGTTTGCTACTTATGTATGAATAAATAGATATTTTTTCTTATGAATAAATAGATTAGTTATTTTTATCAAGAAACTTTATTTATGCGTGTACTATTTATTATTGGCAAGCAAAAATATTATGGGTCTTTACAAACTTTGAAATTTTTTAAATTGTAATTTTTGACTCTTTCCACTCCAAAGGTTGCCGACCCCTGTAATAGACTAATCATTTCTGAGCTATAATTCTTACGCCGCAGAGATGAAATAAGTAGTTTGGAAGATGCTTACCTCACCCTTGATGCTTTGAACGTATTCGAGCATCTATATATTTTTTTTTAAATTTGTTGAGGGTCTCCTGAGCTTCTTTGGAAAGGTCTCCAATTGACAGAGACTGATATTCAAATATATCTTTACCATGCGCCAATATTGTATGGACTATCGGGGTGAATTTCTTCAAAACCGAATTGCAATACTGCTTCGGGTACTGACTTTCGGGTTCACTTTCATTACAATTCTATTGCCTTAACAGTAAATATTTTATCATAATAGAAAATTTGCACATGCCATTAAATTTCTGTTGATACAATTGAAAATACAGTTATTCCACTTTAGAATGATTCGGTTGGCGAATATTTTTCTGTGTGTAGATGCATTTCTGCTTGCTGTATTTTTTCTTCTTAATTTTTGAAGTTCTTTTGCCATTAAACATTCCCTGTAATTTGCTGAATGATTCTGTCCACAGTTGCAGAATGTTAAGAGTTCTTTATCTGACTTCTGACACTCTGAAGTTGCATTATTTCCCTCACACTTAACACATCTTGGAGGATTACAACAATAGTTTATCTTGCGTGTAGAATTTCTTGACAGAATTTGCATTATGGTACAAGTTTTGAGGCTATATTGGTTCGCTCTATCCTTAGAGTAGATTAGATTAAGAAGGCTCGACGCACTGCGATCAATTAGATCTTTTGTGGAGCCGATGGTTGTCCTAAAGATAAAGGCTCCTTATAAAGCCAATTACCCTACTTGGCGTGCGATACCATATGTCCCGGGGGGTTACAATGTATCCTCCAAGGGCAAGTCTTCATTTGCCGCCTACTCTTGGACATTAACAAAGAATGTGTTATGCTGTTTCTACCCACAGTTTGAGAAACCTACACGTGCCTATGACAGACAGGCCTTTTGTTCCTAGATGATATCTAAGAAAAGAATACTGTCAAGGTCCTTAAGCCGTTCTTGTCAAGTGAAAGTAATCGTTCCGACTGGACACTATATAGAGTTATAAATCTCATAGCTTGCCGTTGACCAGGAATTTTGTCCCAGTGTTCGGCAAATTGTGATTTCCTCCACTCCTTTAGTCTTCCTCTGATGTCGCATGCTGGAACACCACAGAATGGCACCGGACCGATGATAGTATGATGGCCCTCTGATATGCTCGACAATAAGCCCTTTCGTTACCCTCATGTCCCGGAATCCAACCTAAAGTTTGTTTGTTGCCTCTGTCTAGTAAGTTGAGCACTTCGATGCAATCCAAAATGAGTCTAAATAAGTTGCTTTTTTGCTTCTCTTCGAAGAAAGAAGAAGAAGAAGAAGACCTTAAGAAAAAGAAAAGAGGATGTGTATTTGCCCATGGGTAAGGCACGTTGAAAATTGTATGCCCGCGCATGAACTACACGTGGAAACCCTGCTCTGGTTCCCAAGTCCTACTGGTCCATAAGCTCCGTTCCATTATCTTGTATTCAAATTCCCTGATAAATACACTTCTTCATAGCATTCTATCCGTGAGTCTCACTACCGTACCATTGATGAAGAGTTTTGCGACACTCATGTAACCCTTTAAGTCGCCGTCCTTCATATTACCTAAATCCTTAAGTCGTGCGGCACTAATCCACGTATCTTAAATGACCGAAATGTACAGTGGTGTGATGTTAAGGAAAAAGCCGATAGCATCGGTTGGACTTGTTCTGTTCGCCCCGGTGATACTAATACAGGCAATGCGATACATCTTGTTCAAGATTGCCTTAGCATTCGCTTGCTCTTGGCCACCATAGGTTTCATTATAGTCCTAAACGGCAAATAGATCATGTAAGATTTTAAGCCCCACGTTCTTCCAAATAATCTTTGGCTGGCATATGGTGCCCTAATGGATCTTTTGGTAATTTGTTCTAAGTGGTTATTCCATATGAAGGATTTATCCAGGCTAACCCCAAGATACTTGACTTTGTTCGAGAACCTTATTGCCAAAGCCGTCTATACTTGGTTTCTCGAGATTGAGTTTTCTTCATCTAGTGAAGGGCATCAGTATAGAATTAGATGGGTTCATAGATTACCGTTTATTGTGACATCAAATGAGGTTATAGCTCAGAGCCTACTGTATAAGCTCCGATATTGTACTCTCGTCTAAACCGGTGACAGAGATAACAAGATCGTCTTGCGTAGCCAAAGGTTCTGAATTCTAAGTCATTAAGTTTGGGTCTATCTTTACTATTAATTTTAATATTTGGTTTATTTCGTATATCTTTAAATTGCCATAAAATCCAAATTATTATATAGATCTCCGTTGAATTGGTTTGTGTATGTTTATTACATCCTAAAAGGAGCAAAGAGCCACAACGAATTCTCTCCAATCGGTCCTTCTCGATGCAAGGATTTTTATTTAACTCCAGCTTAAGCTGCTTTGAGTAATTTCAGCTTCAAGTTGCCGTCTCCAGGTGCGCGAAGGTCGCCCAACTCTTCGTGTGTGTAGCAGCCTTTGCCGTGTCGCCATGTGGTTTGCGGAGCGTGTAACCAATTCAGCGCCATTTACGATGTAGAATCTCAATGTGGATTGGGCGTTGGTGGGTATGTTTGCTCCCATAATTCGATATTGGGGACCATGTTATCCCAAAAGATTTTTAAAATTCTTCGCAGATAGCGGTTAATGAATACCTGTATCCTGTTAATATCGTGCAATGTCATGTTCCAGAATTCGCAGGCGTAAAGGAGAACTGATTTCACACAGGAATTAGTTCGTTTCGAGATAGCAGTGGACTTCCGTACAGGTCGTAAGATACCAAATGACTGATTAGCCTCTGATATTCGGAAGGGTATATCATCACTGCAGCCGCCTGTTTTTCTTAGTATGCCACCCAGATAACAGCATGTGTTAACTTCTTCCAGCTCAACATTCTGTATTCGAAATTTTGTGTTGTTAAGGG
Source organism: Cordilura impudica (assembly GCA_963682025.1). Lineage (NCBI taxonomy): Eukaryota > Metazoa > Arthropoda > Insecta > Diptera > Scathophagidae > Cordilura > Cordilura impudica. Next base: position 57,484,263 of record OY821517.1, read on the forward strand.
TGTTGCAGTGCATAACCTTACTTTTCTTTATGTTTATTTTTGACCCGGCTTTGAAGCTTCGTTCTCAAGGGATTTGAGTTTAGCTAACGCGGATCAGTAACTGTGTGATAAGAGGCATCAGCATATTCCCGGCTCTCCAGATGTTGGTTGATTTGCCATCGTATACCTCTCTTTTCTGCTGTATCATTACGTACAATGATGCCAAGTACGATGTTAAATAGATGAGGAGATAGTATACATCCTTGGCGAACACCATTTAACACATTAAAACTGTTGCTCAGTGCGTTATCATGGACAACTCGGCATTTCACATTCTCATACAAGGATTGGATTAGCCTAACAATTTTTTGTGGCACACCTTTGCAGGCAAGTGCATTCCATATTGGGTGGTGGCTCAGGGTGTCGAACGCCTTTTCGAAATCTATAAATATCATGAAGAGTGGAGAATGATATTCGGCTGACTGATCGATGATTATATGAAGACTGTTGATGTGGTCAACGCAAGATTTGTGTGGGCGGAAGCCAAACTGTTCTTGTCTGAGATCTGGGAGTACAGCATCAGCTACCCTTTTGTTTATAATGTGCGGAATTTCCTTGTTGACTGCGTTAAAGACCGTGATGCCTCGCCCAGTTACTGCATTCGGTAAGGCCGCCTTTTTTAGGGATATTGACTACGATACATTCCTCTAGATGTGAGTAGAGATCACAAGTGTGCGCTGTTGTTCGAGAATCAGCTTTTAACATTTCTGGGGCAATGTTATCAACACCAGGGGCTTTATTAATCTTCAAGGCATTGACAGCATTAATTATTTCCCTAATTTCGGGGCATTCTATGGAAATGTCTTGTCTCACTCTGTGGATAATGCAGTAGCATACTCTTACGGGATTTATTGTTGGATTGGATAGCATGCTAGAATAATGCTGTCTCCATCTTCCAGTTGCCCAGCTTTGCAAGTGCATAACATTCCGTCGCTGTTCTTCAATGGTTTGAAGTTTAAAAAGTTTTTACCTGTAAACAAGTTTAACATGCCACCTTCTCTTGTCATTCTTGGCGCTTCGCTTTACTAACATATCGTGATGCGTATAGGCTTCTGCTAACGCTTTCTTCTTTCCTCGGTTTCTAGCTCTATTTTGATTTCCTTTAATATCTCTTCTTTCCAGGATTAGCTTCCACGTGTCATCAGACATCCACTGCGTTCTTTTTGGTGTTATGAAGCCTACTTGTTCTTTGGCAGCATCATTAAAATTATTTTCGGTGTTTTGCCTTTCTACTGGATGTCCACTTTGCAATGTTAAGCCTTTTTGCAGGACTTCTACGTAGTTGTGAAGAATTTGATGGTTTTTCAACTTTTGCAAATCATATTTGCGTTTGATGGATTCGGGTTTGCGAATTGCCGCAACTTTTAACCGCACAATACCAACAACAAGATGGTAATCTGTAGAGCAGTCTGCACCGAGCTTGGATTGGATGTCAAGAAGACTTGCGCCATGACCTGCTAATAGCTATGTGATCGATTTGGTTTTCTGTCATTCTATCCGGTAATACCCAAGTAGTTTTATGACAGGTTTTGTGGGGGAATATAGTCTCTCCGATCACAAGATTGTTGTTGCTGCATATTTCCACAAAGAATTCTCAATTTTTCATCATTCCACCAAAGCCGTGACGTCCCATTGTAGTTTCTCTGCCTGTGTTAGCTGTGCCTAATTGCGCGTTGAAGTCTTCCATTAGTAAAATTATGTCGCCGCGCTGTATTAAAGACAAAACTCTATTCAGGTGGCTGTAGAACGTTTCCTTCACCAAAGTGTCAGATGTTTCCTTTAATTTTCCATTAATAAGTAGTAAATCCTATGGGACAATTCTTCACTTAAACCTATCAAAAATAAAAATATTGCACAGATTTTTCTCAAATTTGGTTTGTATATGTTTTGCAGAAAATACCGGGATCTGTCAATTTTTCAGCCTAGTCCTCATATAAATATAGCATCCGATATGAACTTTTTCATATCCGAAGGAAAAAAAGTTAATAAAAATTCCACACAGATTTGGTTTATGCATATTTTCTATACCCAATTAGTTGGAGCTTATACCAATTCTCTAAACGCATAATATAAAATGTCGTATAGTCAGTCTAAACCGACTATAATTTCATTTCTTGTTTAATTTAAAATTTTTGTTTTCCATCATCATCATAAAATTATATTCAAAATGTTAAATAAATATAAAAAAAATTAAAAAATAATATAAAGCTCTTCAGCTCGGTCTAGGGCATGTGAAATTTTAGGAAAACATTTTAACTTCATTTCCATATTTGCTAACATAATCAAAATTCTCAGTAATTTTTGAAGTGATTTTAGCTCGTGGCAGAAAAATAAAATGAGTGAAAGATCCAACCACATTAATGTTGCGCTGCTAACGACAACGTTTTCATACAAAAAACCAACAATATAAAATCAGAATTTTGATATTCTACGAGTACGTATAATTAATATAAATACTTGCACACAATTTTGTAATAGAAAATTAAATTTTAGATGCAACTAATTGTTAGTTGTTGAAAAATTCTTTAACAATTTCTTGAATATTTTACCGCTGCTACTGTAATTTTTCCGTTTAATATTTTTTTATGTCTTCAATATGACTACAACTACGTACATATGCGTGTCGGAGAAATAGAATTTCCTATTTTTATTTCATTTTCCGTAAGTATACAATGATTTTCCTTCAAAATAACTTTATTTTCAATGTCATTGTGTTTTTTGTACAAATATAATATGGGAGTGAACGTCAAAATATCCATCGACAAATTTGTTTGTTGTGTTCAATTACCCACAAAAAGGTCATCATTGATGTGACATCCTTACCAAACATCCTTTGCGCCACTCGCTCTCACTCACTCCATTACACTCCACAGACAGACTTAACTCCATTGTCTGTCTGTTTGTTTGTTTGTTAAAGCCATGTATGCCTTAGAAAAAACGCCAGTAGTTGTCTATTATTTAGTGGTGAGTGTTGTGATTCAGACCTGCAAATGGAAACATTTTTTTTTTTTTTCTAAAATAATAAAAAAAAGGAGCAGCAATTTGCTAAATAACATTTTGACGCAGTTATTGTGTCAAACAAAAAATAAAAAAAAAAACAATTTTTTTCTTGTACATTTTGACAGCCCACAATAAGTGTGACTGAATGAGGAGATCTTGATGTGTCGATGATGTTCTAGTGTTTTGTATTTAACTATTGGCGTAATGGCTGCCTCGAAGGCAAACATTGTCATCATCATCGTCATTATCATCATCATCATCATGCTTTGTATGTTTGAAAGTAATAAAAGCAACAATTTGTATAAAACATGCAACCTTGCAAATGTTTTTCTCTTTTTTGTTTGTTGTTGTTGTTGTTTTACGTTTATAATGTATGTTAAGTCTTTGGTTTTGGTTTCGGTTCTTATTAAATTAGAAAAGTAAATACAAATAGAACATGATGTTCGTAATACGAGGTATTTAAGATAAAATAACAATTATCATAAAAAAAAGAAAAACAATGGCAACAAAAAAAAACAAAAAACTTAAATCTATTTAAAGCGAACACAAATTTGAAAGAACTGCGCACTTCAGTTCAAATTGATTTAACAACAACAACAACAGCAATTGCATTGTTCACCTTAAATGACACATAAAAATAAAATTTAAGTCTGCGTACTTTGAAGTATAAAAAATAATATACTCTTATTAGCTCACCAGACCACTTAAAAATATATAGGAGAGTTATAGACGATATAGGCCGACTATACGATACCCTATAAAGAGTGTGTCAAAAAAAAAAAAACTTATACACTCTTAAAGTTAATTAAAACTTAAACCGTTCAATTTCAAAATTCTTAAAACTTAGAATATTGGCTTATTTATCGAAACTTAAAAATCTTCCTACCATTAGCGATTTTATGCTTGTTTCCGTTACGATTTTAGAGGAGGCGGTCCAATTACGCTTGAAATCTGACATGTCCTGGGACAAGTTTCCTGTGGAGCATTCCATGAAAAATGGGAACTCTAAACCATTATCTAAATATTAATTTTGTATATATTATTCAGAGTTCAGAAAAAAACACACACTGAATAAAAAACTCGTACATATATGTAAACAAACATAACTTAGACCAACACACACATATTTTTATTTTCATATCAATTATGTTTGTTTTTAAATTTTCTTCGGTGCCCAACACAACCATGACTGTGTTCGTTTTAATATTTCGTTATTTACACGAACATTTTTCTATCACGTACTTTTTTTTTCAATCACACATAAAGCACACATTTTTGAGTGTTGCTTTATTTGAAGTTCATGTTCTGCTACGTGTAATGAAAAAAAAACACAGAACATGTACAATAAACAGGTTCGAGTTCAGTTATATTTTAAGTCGTGTTGTGGCTCGTGTAGTGAGAAAAAACACAACATGTACAATAAACAGGTTCGAGTTCAGTTATATTTTAAACACGACTTAAAATATAACTGAACTCGAACCTGTTTATTGTACATGTTGTGTTTTTTCTTACTACACGAGCCACAACACGACTTAAAATATAACTGAACTCGAACCTGTTCATTGTACATGTTCTGTGTTTTTCTTCATTACACGTAGCAGAACATGAACTTCAAATAAAGCAACACTCAAAAATGTGTGCTTTATGTGTGATTGAAACAAAAAGTATGTGATACAAAAATGTTCGTGTAAATAACGAAATATTAAAACGAACACAGTCATGGTTGTGTTGGGCACCGTAGAAAATTTTGAAACGCACATAATTGATATGAAAATAAAGATATGTGTTGGCTGCTTTTGAACAGAACATTGTGTGTTTCGTGTGTGTATTTTCTGAACCTTGATATTATTGCACATATATAGTTAGATTATGTTCTAATCTAATATAATTTATTGAAACTATAAAGAGTAGATCGCTGTTTTTTAAAATACTGTTATTTTTAAAGAGTAACAACAAGTAGGCTTTTTTCATTTGACTTTACACCATTTTTTGATAGGTAGTTGTCATTATTGTTTATCAGTTAATTTTCTTTTCTCCGTCTACGTATGTGGTGAGCTTTATCTAACTGTATAACCAATTTTTTAGTAAATTGTTTTAATTTTAACACAAAGGTAAGTTTCGATGTCTCATACGTGACGCTTGATTTGTTTTTATTTTAATAATTGTAAAATAAGCAGATTATAGAAACTCATTTTTGTGATATATAGCTAACTTCTAGTGGTCTAAGAATTAATCAAAAAAATTTTTAATCAAACGTTTCCCTTATAACTGATAAGTGGTACTAGTTAAGCGTCCGTACGTGACGCCGATAAACAAGAAATTTTTGTATTAAAAATTTCAATCTCACAAAAATGACTGATCAACAACCATCAACAAGTGCTAGCCATATGCGAAAATTTCGTGAAAAGCGAAAGGAGGAAGATCCAAATTTCACCGCTAATGAGGCTAAAAGGATGCGTGAACTTCGCAAGGGAAAACAAGAAAAACTTTCAAAAAGTGAACTACAAGCTATTCGACTTAAGGAAAGGGACAAGAAGAGATTGCAAAGGGCTAAAAAGCGGGTTCAAATCAAGGTTCAGAAAATACACACATGAAACACACAATGTTCTGTTCAAAAGCAGCCAACACATATCTTTATTTTCATATCAATTATGTGCGTTTCTAAATTTTCTACGGTGCCCAACACAACCATGACTGTTTTCGTTTTAATATTTCGTTATTTACACGAACATTTTTGTATCACGTACTTTTTATTTCAATCGCACATAAAGCACACATTTTTGAGTGTTGCTTTATTTGAAGTTCATGTTCTGGTACGTGTACTGAAAACAAAACAGAACATGTACAATAAACAGGTTCGAGTTCAGTTATATTTTAAGTCGTGTTGTGGCTCGTGTAGTAAGAAAAAACAGAACATGTACAATAAACAGGTTCGAGTTCAGTTATATTTTAAACACGACTTAAACACGACTTAAAATATAACTGAACTCGAACCTGTTTATTGTACATGTTCTGTTTATTTTTTCAGTACACGTACCAGAACATGAACTTCAAATAAAGCAACACTCAAAAATGTGTGCTTTATGTGTGATTGAAACAAAAAGTACGTGATACAAAAATGTTCGTGTAAATAACGAAATATTAAAACGAACACAGTCATGGTTGTGTTGGGCACCGAAGAAAATTTAAAAACAAACATAATTGATATGAAAATAAAACAAGTAAGAGTGTTAAATTCGGCTGTGCCGAATCTTTGATACCCTCCACCTCGGTTTGAGTATTGATAATAAATGTAAACAAAATATTGGAAAAAGTAAACAATTTGTTAAACTTAATACCAATTTTTTTCAGAAAATTCTTTGGGTTGGTTTTCGTCTTTTCTATTATTTCGGATTTATTTCGGTGTTTGCTTTTTGGTCATCGTAGTTGCTGATCGGCATGCATTTAGGTTATATACCTATATGCATGCGTTTCCGGTTATATGACATAACTTCTCGTTTAATTTAGTTTTTGCTAATTAAATAGCTCGCCCTAACCTCCATTGCAAAGGTAATGGTTGTGTAGAGTGGCTATATGCATTCAATCGTGCTAATTGGAGATGGCTGTATAGCTTCTTTTAACTGGCCAAATATTTCTTCATTGTGGCCATATAGGTCGGATGGAGTAACAAAATAATATCCAAAAAAAAAAGCTCTCTCAACTTTTTTTAAAATATTGCCATATTTTGAAAACATAGAGAATAAATTTATAATAATAAATAATCAAATTAGGGATGAAAAACGCAAAAAACGAAAAGTCCCAAACATTTTAAATAAAATAATTTAATGTTATCTTTATTTTCTGAAAAACATCAAATTTTCATCCAAAAAGAATTGTGAAAATTTATATATAAAAAAAAAATAACATTCTCATAAAATTACGTTTACTTATGTAACAATTTTTATGTTAGCAATTCTTAAATATCATTTGAGGTTTTCTTAAATTCATTGAATTTAAATTAATATCGACAAATCTGTTTTTCTATTTATTTAAATTGTAAAGGAGTGGCATCTCTGTCAAAATAAGCGAAAAACACAAAGAATAGAAAAAAACAAATTACTTCGTGTTTGACAGGATGATTTTATGTTTATGTTTAATATCTTTATTTTTTTTACTAATATTTCTGTTTATTTATTTGAAAATGAAATAATGAATTGAAATGCTATTTAATTTTTTTATTTATATAAAAAAGTTTTTTAATTAAAGCAAAATATTTTCACTATTTCATGATTTTTATTTATGTATGACGACATTTCAACCTAAAAATTTAAGTTTTTATCGATTGAATAAACAACACAAAAGTGGTTGTCGTTTAGATAACAACAACAGCTGACTTTAACAATAGCGAATATCATTTAAAAATTTTACTGATAATTTTGCAATTTTCTTTTTTTTTTTACGATTCGACTATCGTTAAAAGAAGTTACTGAATCGCGGTACTGAAAAGTTATTAATATCTCCTGAATGGCAATATTTTTTTTAAATGTAAACATTTTTTAAGTGTAAATATATTTCTAAATTTAAAATTATTATTTCCCACGTTTTGATATGATTTTCTGAAATTCAATTAATATTTTTTAATTTATAATTGGGAATTTTATTTTCAGTTTTTATTATAATTGATATTTTCTTAAATTTGAATGGAAAATTTAAAATGTGAAATTTTGTATTTATGTGAATAATAATGCTTTATTAATTATAAACAATTTTTAAAAATTAGATGTAATCGCAATCAGATATTTTATAGGTAAAGCAGAATAATAATTATATATAACTATGTAGAACTGTTTTGTAAGCAAAAAACTCATTGACGAACTCGGTAACTCTATTTTGGAAAGACAACAAAAAGTTAATATGCCAAACTTATGTTCATATTTGTAAAAGAATAATGAAAAAACGTATGAAATAAAAGACCAGCCCGTGTATACTCTTAACATTGTTCTGTATGATATCTAGTTGAAAATATTAACATTCATGTAAAAATAGAAATAACTATTGCAAAGCTAATTAGAACAAACAAAAATTATGGCGCCATCTACTGTGGCATAGTTACGCTGAGCAAAATGAAGTGACACTCTGTTAATGCAAAAGAAATGTATTTTCCCCACAACAAAATACTGCAGAATTTTATGTAAATAAAATAACCGATTTATTTCTAACATGCAGTTACTATGAATATACATACATACATATATATATATAATATATGTATATTTTTTGTATTATTTAATATGTGTATGTATGTATATTTAAATATTACACACAAAAACTACAATATCAAACGTTATTTTTGTGTTTTTCTCTTTAAATAAATTAATACACAAATTTTTTTGCTAAATTTACATTTGGGCAATTCACAACAGGTGTTGTATATTGTATGTTGTATTGAAATACACAATACAATCATTTGTTGTGAACACTCAGTTGTATTTTCATATTGTAAAACGCTTTCTTTAGTAATTTTCGATCCAACGAGGAAAGATCGCTTCGTCGCTTCTGCTATTTTGTATAAGAGAAAACACTTGTCAGTGTTTGCTTTTTGGTCGTGAGATATACCCTGGAGTTTTAGTTACGTACCTCTTGCATTTTAATTTATAATGAAAAAAAAAAATTTTAAATATTTTGGTTGGTACTGAAAGAGAAAATACATACTAAAAAAATATAAACATTAATATTTATATAAATAAACTTATCGATGTATTTGCGTTATTTGCATTATTTGCCATATTTTATTTTATAATTATTTATGCTGATAAAATTCTTTGTATTTGTTTTTTCTTTTTCATAAAAACTGGCATTCACTTGGAACTGATATGTTATGATACAATATACAACATTTACTAAACATAGCAAATGAAGTTGGATTGTGTATCAGATTTTTCAGTGAAAATTACCAACAACAATTTTACACTATTGTAAAGTGATACACGATACAACAGATACAACGATACATTACCCATTGTGAATTGCCCAATTGTTTTTTTTATTAACAACTAGGTATTTTAGCATTATTTGCTTTAGATGTTGGTGAATTTTTACTCCCTTTAGTTATATTAACTTGTGTCTGCTTGTCGAAAAAATTTTGGATCGATTTTAACCACTTTCCCGTGACCCAATCGATCTGAAATTTTGCAGGCAGGCTCGTGGCAGTGACGGAAATGATCTAACATATTTTTTTAGTGATGCCAAAACAATGGAAACTTTTAAATTTTTCTACCAGAGTTGATAAAAAAATGTACAAAGGGTTTGTTTTTGTTATATTATTACCATAACGACCACAAAAACAACAAGTCCAGCTATGAAAACAATGCAACATTTAGAATAACAACAAGAACAATATAGAAATATCATGTTTTCATTTTTTTTTTACTTTTTCAGAGATTTCCCTGGACCTGTTCCACCGATTTTAATGATTTTTGAAGTAGAAATCTTCCCATGAATTTGGTGAATCATTCTCACTAAAAATGATCACTGTAGCTGCACTATTGAGGCCGTGATCGCGACGAGAACAACATAGAAAATTATTTTTTTTCAAGACTTTTTTTAGTTCTTCATTCAAATCTCGGGCCCTAATCGACCGATTTGGACGATTTTAAATAGCAAACTTTTCAGGATGTTGGTGAATCATTTTTTATGCCAACGAGCACCCTAGCTGCCCGATTGATGCCGTCATCGTGATTTCCACAGACGGACAGACGGACAGACGGGCAGACGGACAGACGGACAGACGGACATACGGACATCGCTATATCAACTCCGGTTGTTATAAGGATCACAAATATATAAATTTTATGGGGTCCAAAATTTTTTTTCTAATTATTACAAACGGAATGACAAACTTATATATATATAAGTATATCTCTGCACACTGGAGTGGAGGGTATAAATATGTGTGTGTTGGTCTAAGTTATGGTTGTTTACATATATGTACGAGTTTTTTATTCAGTGTGTGTTTTTTTCTGAACTCTGGTTCAAATTGAAAGTTTTGATGAATCTTCTGTAAGTACCGAACTTCCCTTCAAGTCGAAACAAACACTATCGAAAGCTGTTCAAAAGGCTCTAAAATCCCTGCCTCAATCACCAAGAAAGTAAAAGGCGGTAGTTACAGAATTAGCTCGTAAAATGATAACAATACAAGTTACGAAACTGTGAAAGCATTTTACCATCGCCCGGATATTGTATATACCTGTCCAGTCAAAAACGATTTTGTCGTTGTTTGGAAAGATGGCATTAAAAAGAGGTGTCAGAAGCATTATTTGACCATGTATCTACGGGAGTACTTCTCCATTTTTAAAGAGTTTAATCCTAGTTTCGAAATAGGGTTTTCAAAATTTTGTAGTCTGAGACCACCAAACATTTTGCTAATGAAAGACACACCTTCAGATCAATGTAGATGTATAACTCATGAACATTTTATGTTTAAAGTAAAAGGTGTATGATTTTATGTGATACTTCTTTGGATTCGAGGTGCTGGAAAAATTAATGTGATACTTGTTCTGATGGCAAAAATATATTATTATCTATCGAATTAAGTAAAATCTGTGTATGGAAAGAATGAAAAAAAAAACTCAGATAATAAACTACGTTTAGTAAATCATGAAACAAGTGCAGGTGAAGTTAAAGAACATCTTGTTGATTCAATTCAGATTATGATGCATTTGAAACGAATTCAAGCCAATGAATTTCAAAAAGACAAGCTTAATGAAAATGTGCGTATCCTTCAAGTGGATTTTGCAATGTCTTTCGGCTGTGAATACCAGAATGAAGTTCAAAGCACACTTTGGTCACGAACAAGTGTCCTTTTGTTCACTGCTGCAAGTTTTTACAAAGGCAATTGTCAAACATACCTCATCTGCTCTGATGCACACGCTAAAGATAAAGATACAGTTTTTGTTTTCCTAAATGAGTTGCTCGACTTGATGCTTAAAGAAAATGAAGATTTACCTTCAGCGGAAATCATTTGGAGCGATGGCCCTGCATCGGAATTTAAGAACCGTTAAATGGTAAAACTAACATCAATATTGAGAAAAAAATACAAAAAGCCCTTTTTGGAAATATTTTCCTACATCGCACAGTGGGTTGAAAAGCATGAAAAGTGAGGATTAATTCAGGGAAGACGTAATTTCAAAATATTGTTAATTTTTTTTAATGGATATTCATTAATGCATAAAAAACCACCATTTAAAAAAAAAAGTGGAAAAAAATTTGTTTTAACCCGTTAGGAGCTTTTTTGTGTTTTGGAAAAAATGATCTTTTCTTACAATTTTCGCTGTAACTTTGGAATAAAAAGCTATAAATTAGTAAATGAAATTGCAAGTTAGAACTTAGTTAATGTGTTTTTAGAAAAAATAAATTTTTTTTTTTTAAATAAAAAAGGAATAAATATTTAATATGTATTTATATTATAAAAATTGAAATTTAAAATCCGATTTTATTTTCCAAATTCCACAGTTTCACAAATTTAACTCAAAAAATTCACATTATAAAATAATATTGTGTTTTTATTGATGAATAATTATAAGCACAAAACAAACAACCATTTCAGAAAAATTAAAAAAAAAATTAAAAAAAAATGAATTCAATTAATATTGAATATATTGCTACATTTATAATTGAAAATTTTGTATGCATTTATTGTTATTGTTTATTTTTTATTTTATTTTGTTCTTATTTAAGAGAAACTTAAATATATATATATATATATATATATATATATATATATATATATATATATACAATTAAAATCAAGGATCCTCCGTATTATCATCACCTTCATAAATATAATCAGCATCTTCATAATTATCATCATCAATATCTTCATTAATCTCTTCTTCATCAGAAATCTTGGGCAAAATTAATAAATGTAGTGCCATCTGTGGTATATTATATATTTTTTTGGCATAATTTTTGCTTTTAGTGGTAAATAAAGGATCCGAACTAAGAAGTAACCTATTGAATATATCGTCATTTGACTTCACATTTACAACAGCAACAATAACAATCACAGCTACGAAAATAAACACAAAACAAAAACTAAAAAAGATTTTTTCTGTTGTGTTTTCAAGCATTTTTTTTTAATTTTTTTTATACTGGGGACTTTTAATAAAAACTTGAATATTACATTCGTTGGCAAGTATTGGCAAAATGTTTTTTTGGAAGACACAAGTAGAAATCCCATATTTTACTATAATGTAAATAATTTTACCCGATCTCATCTAGAATTACGTTGAAACTCAATCTCTTTTTAAAAAATACCCTCTTTTTAGGACAATTTTCGAAAAATTATTAAAAATTTTTCTAAAACATTTTATAAAAATTTTTTTTTTTTAATAATACAGTCAAATACCTGAAGTTGATGAAGCCATTTGAAAAAAGTTAGAATTTAAAAAAAAAAAAAAATGAAAAAAAATTAAACTTGAAATATCTCGTTTTTCACTTTTTACCACTTCGAGCAAAATTAAAAAAAAATGTTGAACTTTGAGAGAGTATAGCAAGAAAAGTAAACAACCTTAGAACAATAATTTTGACAGTTAGTGATGACCCATTTTATACTCTGTTACCCGGTATAAAAATTTATTATAAAATACTCATTTCAATTTTTGAATTAATCGTCACTTTTGACCCTTTTCAACCCAATGTACATCGTACGGAAAAGGTGTGATAGATGGCGTTGGCGGAAACATCAAAAGTATAGTAAGAGAGAAAATGGTGAGTCAAAATGAACATGTTGTCGTCCAAACAGCCAAGGACTTTGCTGATTTGGCATCTAGATTAGTCTCAAAAATACGCGTAATATATATTCCATCGTCGAAAATAAATGAAAAAATTAAGTATTTATCACCATGGGACGATACCAAAGCAATATCTGGAATTTCAAAGTTCCATTTTATTAAAACTAAGGAGAATGTTGCGGAATAAAGAAAACATTGCTTATCCCTAGAAAAATCTGTAACAAATTATTAATTATTATTTACTTTCTAGATCAAAGTTCAACTATGTCTCCCTTCGTGACGCGATTTGTCTGTACGTGACAAATTCTAAAAACCAATTTTCAATTACAAATATTTAATAAAAATCTTTTCCTTACAGCACCAAGCTTGACTTTTAATTAAAATTTTTTCTTAAGACACTTTTTCTCCATATATAATAGTTTCGCTGAAATCTGAATGCAGCGATAAAAAAATTCGAATGTTGGTTGACTGGAACCGCCCATACATGACGGGATTTTTCTAAATTTTTTCTTCAGTATGTCATGAATTATATGAAATATAAGCACATAAATCTATTTGGTTTTGTCTGTACGTGACCGTGGAATGCTCCCTGTGTTCTTTAATTACCTTTCCACGAGAGCCCAATATCTCTCCATAGCACTATGGGTTATTTATCCAATTTTTTTTGGCCAAAAGTAATAACAGCCAGATTAGAAAGTTTTTCGAATTGTGAAAGACGTTTTTGGAGTAAGTGTTCCAAATTTAACCAAACTTGGATTTGAACTTTTTTTTATTATCTTTTGAACTTAGAATTTCTAAAAATCTGTTTTATACGTACAATAAAAGATTTTTTGACATAATATTATTTCAGTTTTTATTATCTCAAAGTAAACTATTGCATTCTTATACACAGATTAGGGTTTGAACAATATTTTTAAAATATCTTTTTTTGTACTCAACTGTAATATGGTATTCATTTTCTAAATTAATATCACCCAATACATTTGTGTACATGGAGTCTGTTATATTATTGGCATCATCTTCACACTCTTCGTATTCGCTGGCGCTAAGATCCTCACAGTCTTCCAAACTAGATGGAGTAACTTTTGGATTGCATAACATATCGGCGTTAGGAAATATCGCCCAAAGAAAAATCGCCCAGAGAAAAATCGCCAAAAAAAAAAAATTAAAAATCGCCCCAAAAAAAAAAAAAATAAAAAATTGTCCAAAAATAAAAATACGAAATTTCGCCAAAAAAAAAAAAAAAAAAAGAAAAAACAACCCAAAAATGAAACGAAAAATCACCCAAATATGAAAAACGATTTTTTGCCCAAAATAAAAGAAAAATCACCCAAATTATAAAAAATGTTCTCTATTTTCAAATGAAAACATTCATTGCTTCTTCAGCAGCTGCGCGACAGTATGGACAGAAGTACTGGTTTAAGTCTCCAGCCAAACTTTTTGCCTGCAATTTAAATACGCACGCACTCATTTCAGTATTGCAAATGACGGCAACGCGACAATACTGTATTGGGAGATTGCGCCTAATTGCTTGGAAGAAATGAAATCAGCAACCGTAGTGTTTTGCGTTAGGAATTTTTTTTTAAAGAACTTTGCAATGCAGTTTCAAAGTCGGTCATGAAACTGCATGCCTCCAAATTAAATATATTATTATTTATGTAATTGAATAGATGGTCTAACACTTTTTGGTTTTTTTTTATCCATTAAAACAATTAGCGTTTTTAAAGTTATTTGTAAGATACAGGGTGCGGCTAAAGTAACTATATGATTTGTTTTTTAAATAACTATTGAATGGAATGAAAAAAACAAAAAAATTTATGATAAAAAGAAAGTTTATTTTATGTTATTTTTTTACATTAATTATAAAAAAATAATATCAGTTAAATGAGAACCGTTTTCTCTAACGCAAAAATGTGCTCTTTTTATGGCATTTTCCATAACTTTGTTGAGTGTTTCTTGTGGTATACGATCAATTTCTTCTTGAATGTTGTCCTTTAGTTGCTGCAAGGTTTGGGGCTTATTCACATAAACTTTGTCTTTGAGATAGCCCCACAAGAAACAAGTAAGAAAATTATAGTCGGTCTAGACTGACTATACGATACCCTATACCATGCGTTTAGAGACCCTATCTCTCAGGCCCAACTAACAGGATATAGCAAATAAGCATAAACCAAATTTGAGTGGGATTTTTATTAATTTTTTCAGCTGCAGATATGAAAAAGTTCATATCGGATGCTATATCTATATGGGGACTAGGATCAAAAATGGACCGATCCTGACCATGTTTGGTGAAGTCTCTTGTATTTTGCAAAAATATATACAAACAAAATTTGAAAAGAATCAGTGCAATATTTTTGTTTTTTGATCGATTTAAGTGAAGATCGGGAAGCAGCTCTATATGGGGCCTATGACTAAGTGTTGTCCAATAGGTATCATTTTTGGACTACTGATTAATGGATGTAATATATATATACAAACCCAATTTGACTAAGATTTGTATGATAATTTGGATCTTATGGCAATATGTGTTGATTTCATAGGGGTCATTTGTATGGGGGCTAGGTCTGAACATGGACCGCTTCTCACCAATTTCAATAGCGTTCATCCGATGGCTGGTAAAGGATCAAATACCAAATTTCGTCAAAATATATTCATATTTGCGACCTGCAGTTTGATTACAAGCTTTACATGGACACACAGACGGACGGACGGACGGACGGACGGACGGACGGACGGACATCGTTAAATCGAATCAGATAGTGATTCTGATTCGATCGGTATAATTAAAGATGGGTGTAGGTCAAGTATTTTTGGTTGTTACAAACATAAGCACAAAGTCATTATACCCAAACCACATAGTGGTATAGGGTATAAAAATCCGGTGCAGTCAAATCTGGCTTCGTCGGTCATCATTAAATTTGACAAAAATTTTCATTTTGATCAACGAGATTTAAAACTGCTCTAGCATATTCCAAGCGCAATACGAAGTCCTCAGGATTTAGTTTTTGGACTACTTGGATTTTGTAAGGGAAGAGGTGCAAATCGTGTTTTAAAATTCGCCGAAGAGAGGTCTCTAGCAATAATTTGGCTTTTACACATTAAAAAATATCAATTAGTCGACGAGTTATATCCAAAAAAACCACATAAACAATATTCTGAAAATCGGCATTTTACTACAAAGTTCGAAGGTCGCTTAAAAAAAAATTCGAACTAACATAAACAAACGCCGCGATACGGAGCTTCTAATTTAGCCTCTATTTTCACCCCTCACTCTCAGAATCGACCTAACTTTTGCTAACCTGAATTTGTTCCACAGTGTAATTGAAAACTGCTGTTTCTCTCTCTCCTTTGTTTTGTTCTTCGAACCAAACATTAGCATGTTCGCTATAAGCTAAGCTGAGGTTACCTTTAAAAAAAAACGCAAAAAATCGCAGCATCAAATTGAGTAAATAAACTCAGAGTTAAACACTTAACAAGACTTAATTAATTTCAGCTCTAAAAAATGTTAAACATTTTTTTAAAGCTTGGGGTTAGGCCAAAATATTGAATTTTTTTACCAATAAACTATTTTTTTTTTAACAAATGTTTATTTATTTAGCACTTACTATCAGAATTGTTTTCCATATTTAACTTTTTTTCAACCGTTTTTTTATTAAGAAATATTGTCAGGAATTGTAATCAAAAAATAACACGATACGAGTCCCTTTAAAATTTTTTTTGAATAAAATGACTTTAAGAGTCAGCTAATTGCCAGTTTTTTGTTTTCAATAAAAGCAAAGCCTGAAGTATTCTTTATCATATTCGAAAAAAACTCGATTTTCTTAAGTGAAAAATTTGAATTCTGGCCAAAGAAAGTTGACCAAATTACCTATAGTGCATAGGTCGGAGCTCTGGAAAGTTGGGTAGGTTTGCCTCAAGACTTACATTATTGTTTGTATACCACTCAAGGGTCTTTTTTCCGTAATCGCTTGATGCCAAATCGCGCCAGAAATATGTAGCACTCTGCGCTGCTTTAGGAAAGGCAAAAGCCGTGACAAATTTCTGTATTTATCGTGCCTGATGTCACAAATACATGGCTTCCTTTGTCAAAACTGCAAATGACTTGCCACACAAGCAACTCTTTCTTTTAACTCATACTCTCTGTCTGTCTGTCTGACATGGGGCAATAGTCCGCAAAGTCACGCTTAGTCACGAAGAGATTCAAAACTCATATGCATAAGGAAAGAAAGAGTTTTAATAGAAAATTTGTTGTTATGGGTTAGATTATTTATCCGGTATTGTCCCTTACCCTCTTCCATCAGCCCGGAAGTTGTGAAAAGTCCAGAACATAGACTTCACCGTCCATAATAGAGCAAGTGTATTCGCTTTGTGCTTCTAAATCCTTTACCGCTTTGCGATCTAACAAATTGAGATCAAATTAATATATCTGTGATAACCTGCACTTCATGTTGATTTGAGATGTACCCATAGGGAAGATTTGTATGATGTCTAGATTTGAACATGGACTTATTTTCAGCAATTTAAATAGCAATCATTCTATGGCCGATAATATTTTATATCTCAAATTTCATTAAAAAATTATATTTGTATATGTGACCTGTTGATTGATTATAAGGCGTATATGGGCACAAGAACAGAGGGACGGAAGGGCATAACCAAATCGACTCGTAAGTTTGTGATTTAGATACAATTTTTTAATGCGGATATATCTGTCTAGTCATTGTCATTTTCTTTCGAGGAATTCGATATCTAAACATATGGCTCGCGTCTTTTATTGCTAGGAATTTTTGCAATTTGCATTAAAAAAAAAAAAAAATTATTTGAAATAAGTTGACTATTTCCAATAAAATATTTAAAAAAAACCTAATTATTCCCTAAGCTACTTTGTTAAACTTAAAACTATCTCCCAGTCGGGGTAAAGCTTATAGGGTCGATTTTAATGCGCGAAAACTCAATCATCACAATCGTCTAAGTTTTTGTCTACTCGTCGTCTCTTCCAAGTCGCTGTCACATTATGGTGACAGCCATTTTTTTTTTTTTGGAATTTCAAGACGTTCGGGTCGGATCATTGTGACACTGGATCTAAAACTATAGTGTGCAAAATTTCAGCCACATCGGACAATGCATTGAGTTCAAAATTCAAATATTTGTTTTATTTAAAAAATCCAATCCTGATGAAGAAAATATTTATAGATTTTCATATAGAGTCAATTTGACATCAAGAGTACCCCACGGGTTATCTTTGAGAAAATAAGTCCAGAACATTATTTTTTGGAATTATTAAAATATTATCAACAACTTATATCGAAGTACTTCCACAAATATATATTATTTCGATATTTTGTTAAAAAAAAAATGTTAATATCCTTAAATTTCACCTTTGATCTTAAAGGGGGACAATTCATAGTCTTTCAATTTAACCTTAATTTACAGGATTGACAATTTATATAAAGGCATATAATATTTTAACAAAATATATTTGAAAAATGAAAACAACGAAAAAAAAATGTAACCTGGCAGTTGAAAAAGTATGAAAAATCACATTTTTCTTCAAATCCGCTGAAATTAAAACGCTGCCCTCGCCAAACTAAGCACAGTAGACCTACAATATTTGGCATTTTTAACCAGATAGATTTTGTTAATAAGGCATCAAAATCCAATCGTTGATTTCGGAAAATTTCTTGAACAAAATTTTTGAAAAAGTAAAATTGGAGATTTTGAAATAGTGCTACAAAATACGTACCGTTTTGACATCAATTTAGAACGGCACAACAATAGACAAGATGCAAACTACTTTACATAAGATTATTTCGGGATCAGGAGAATGCAAAAATATTTTTGTTGTAAATTATTTCAATGTCTTTAAAAATGTGAGGTCGATTTTCTTAATCAAGTGGTCTGCGACGCATTTATTGCCTGGGGAACTTGATATAACTTGGCTGTTTTTCAGCCGATAATGGATTTTGTTGCTTTATTAGAAAGATAAATTACTCTAGATTATGGTTTATTAATTAATTTAATTGAAACGCAATTATTAATATCAAAATTTTTGTGAACAATTATTTTTCTTCGATAATTTTTACATATAAATTCATATTTGAAACGTCCAGAAAGCATTGTCCGATTTGGCTCAAAATTGCACACAAAAGTTTTAAATCCAGTGTCATAATAATCCGTCCCGCACACCTCAAAATTCGACAAAAAATTTTTTTTCATACAAACCGCTGCCACCCTACTGTCACATTGAGACGACGACGACATCACCTCAACGCTAAATCGGCATGTGTTGCGTGGATGCCGACATATTAGTGATAGTTTAAAAGAAATAAATAATGTCCGTACATACAAGTAGTTGACAGCTATTTAATTTTACCCTATACACCTGCTCAGGGTATAATAACTTTATTCTGATGTTTTTAGATAGCAAAAATATTTGACCTAAACCCATCTTTTGTTATACCAATCGACTCAGAATCATTTTCTGAGTCGATTTAGCAATGTCCGTTCGCCGTCCATCTGTCCGTCTTTTCATGTAAACCTTGTAATCAAACTACAAATATGAATATATATGAATATATTTTCAATAGCTATTGAAATTGGTGAAAATCGGTACATGTTCAGACCTAGTTCTCGTAAAAATGACCTCTATGAGATCGACTTAAATTGTCAAAATATCCAAATTATCATATAGCTCTCGGTCAAATTGGGTGTGTGTGTGTTTATTACATCCATTTAGTCTAAAAATAAACCCTATAGGACAATTCTTAGTTATAACCCCCACATGAAGCTGATCTTCACTTGAATCTATCACAAAACAAAAATGTTGCATAGATTTTTTCAAACACGAATTCATTTTTTTCGAGCTCACGAACACCTGGATGATCTTCAAGAAATTTCTGCCTTTGAAGAAGTAATTAATAATGACGATTACGAAACATTTTCCAATGAAACAATTTCTATTAGAAATAATATTCTAAATTATTTTTAAAATCCTTCCTACACTTTTGTGTAATAAACTTAATTTTAAAAAATATAATAAAAAAAAATTTAACTTTTGAAATATTTTTTTTTTGTTAACTAGAAACCACATACTTTCTTATGACGTATCATTTGATCCCAAAAGTTCCAAAGTTTTAGATAGGAAGGCTTTTTAATTTTTTTTGCAAAAATTTTGAGTTAGGACACATAAGTTGAATTGTATAAAAAACTTTGGACAATTTTTAGCACGAAAACAGTTTTAGATACTTGATCCCATAATCGTTCTTATGTTGGGTCATATGATCCCAGATGTTTCCAACTTTTTGCTGAAAATGCTTTCCCAATTTTAACTCATAAGACGAAATAAAGGAAAAATTGCTTAGACAACTTTTAGCACGAAAACAGCTATTTGCTCCTAGAAGTTACCCTTTTTTAGCTGGAAGAGTTATTTCAATTTTTTTCCAAAGATAGAATAATTGTTTAACAAAAGCAACAAGGAACATTAATTCATTTTTATTTTACTTACATACGTCTAAAAAACAGTCTTATCTCTTGTTTTACAAAATAAAGCAGGTTGAAAACTAAAAGGTGCATTTCAATTAAAAAGTAAATAATAGTATATCTATAATATTAATAGGCTCGGCGATTTCTTGTGACCGATGTTTTGTTCTACCGTTTTATCCCGATTTTGACCAAACGTATATTATTTGAAAGGTATTTCTTTTTGCCGATTTGCATATTTACAGATTTTTAAATTTGTTCCTTTATTTTGAGTAAATTGCATTTAAAGTTGCTACTAACACATACATAAAATTATACAATGCTATGTGTGTGTTTATTAAATTTGTTAATGTGTTTGTAATAAAGAGGAGTTTGTTTTTGTGTTGATTTGTGATTTGGCTATAATTGATTATCATACCTTTAGGGTCTTTATTTAATGAAAAAATAAAATTTCCTAGAATTTGCACTCGAATTTCGAGGGTGGAATTTGCTAGTAAAAATTAAATCCATATGGAAAGTCTAGAACAAGAAAATGGAAAAATTATAGTTTTCGAATAGCTAAATACAAACGACTTGATATTTTAAAGAATTGTTTCTATCCAATCAGTTGTTTTTTTTTAAATAGCCCAATTCCTCTTGCTTTAACTTAACGTAGTTTTCATAAAACTCTTTTTGCGTATCTAGTTGCTGCTGCAAAAGATTTTGCTGTTTAACTTTTTTTTTTTTTTTTTTTGATACTGGCGAAACCTTCTTAACGTTGCAACTTACTTCATCGTCTAATAGTTCTATTTGTTCAAATATCCCAAACGAACTTACATTTGGAATTCCCTCCACGGTCGTCTTTCAGTGAATTAGTTCTATTAGGACCTCCACCTATGGCGTCCATTTGTTGTTTATTTATCACCATCTTCTTTTTTGTGTTTGATTTATAGTCTCTCCAGACCTAAAACATAAAATTCGTTTTAAATCTTACTCGTCTATGATAAATCTGTGGTTTTCTGGAATAACCAAGTATATCCTTTTTTGTCAGTTTTGAGCGATGTCAAATATATTAATTTTTAACGCTCTTTACATGTGTTAAATTAAAAAAAAAATATTGGCCATTTCTGAGTTTTTTCTTTAAATAACCACTTTTGATCGCTGACAAATTTTTTTCTCAGAAAACGACACATAGCGACGTACGTTGTTATTAATGAAAAAAAAAATGCTAAATAATTTTGGATTATTTTCCAGTTTAGAACCACTTATAAAAACTTGTGTGTTTATTTCTGTTATTTTTTGTCACTATTATTCTTGATACGTTGTTATATTCTCATCCTAAGTCCCGTTAACTTTTTGTTGACGAACAAAAAAATCCATTTTTCAAGCAACAACAACTTATGTCT
The DNA here is from genome assembly GCA_963682025.1 of Cordilura impudica. Taxonomy (NCBI): domain Eukaryota; kingdom Metazoa; phylum Arthropoda; class Insecta; order Diptera; family Scathophagidae; genus Cordilura; species Cordilura impudica. The sequence continues at coordinate 57,505,936 of OY821517.1, forward strand.
ACATAGGTGGTTGCATTGGTAGTTTTCTTTTTCAAAGAAAAGGACGTTTGTCGACATTAGTTGTTTTATCTGCACACACTTTAAGTGTTATTTACACATTGTTTTTTCGTCCTTCTCTAGGATCTATTCCTCTGAAGAGTTTTGACTCAAAATTTTATATAGAGTATTTATTGCCCATATCGACAGGCTTTTTTAAAAAAAGCTCTAAAAGCTTTATATCGAGCCCATAATTTCAAATATAACGTTTTTTGGCTCCCCTGAACATTTTGATTTTATGACATACGCGGTTATTCTAGAAAACCACAAAAATGCCAGCTTTTATTAAATTTACTAACCTTTTTCCATGGCGTTCTTTCCATAAAGCATTTTGTTCTTCAGGTCTTTGTTGGCGGACTCCTCTTCCAATGTCTTTATGAACCATCATAAAGTCAATCATTAATTTAAACTGTCCTGGCGTTATTTGGTTTTTAGCTATACGTAGCAAAAATAATTCAAACAACAATCGTATAAATGAGATTTAAACAAACTTGCTTCTTCGTGGTAAAATCAAGCATTTTCTTTGCAAAATGCGGTAAAATTTTTGACGAAAAAACATATCTTTTCGTTTGTCCATCTCCAAAGTATATGTTTCGTATTATAGAATTGAAAAACAAATTTTTTACCGTATTTGGGGTGAAAGCGATAATAGGAATTGCCCTGAATAACTTTTTTATTTCCAATTTTATATTAAATTCTGAAAAATAAATAAAGGTGCGTTCAGACTACGCAAATATTTGACCAAATAAACGTAACCCCTAAATAATGTATAATTTTCCTTGTATAATTTTTATTAAGTTATACAATATATGATATAGAATATAGTTAAATATATTAAATATTACTAATGTAATAAAACATAACTTAATTTTGTCTTTTATATATCATGTAAGATTGAATAAAACTTTCATAAAGTTAGGGGTTACGTTTATTTGGTCAAATATTTGCGTAGTCTGAACGCACCTTAAGTATATGTCTAGGAATGATAAAAGGTTATTAGTATAAGCATTCCATTATTCAATTCCTTATATCTGTAGCCAAAATGTTGTTTTCCAGACCAAACCCAAGTCCACGGAACTTATTTTATTTAAATGGTGCATGGTAAAGAAGAAGAAAGCATATATTTAAAAAATTCATAACTGCACTGTATTCTTAAACGGACCGGTTTCTGGCATTTCAGCCTTCATCAGCGATTTATTGAACATTGTAAAAATTGTTATGTTTTAATTGAATAGATTGTTTCTATATGAAAATTTGTCTACTTAGGGCGGCCGTGAGGTTTGAACCATGAACCTTCACATACACTCGTACTTGCAATTTTTGGTCAGCGCTTTAACACACTCACCTAAAGTCAGGCCTATTTATTTTTTACTCACTGTAAATAACCTTTTTTTTGCTTGTTTGTATAAAATAAAGTTCGGTTGCCATCCATAATCGACCTACAGCAGTAAAATCATCAATTATTCTGGTTTTTGCCATTTTTTTTTTATAATAATTAATTATAAGATTAAGGCATTGAGAAATACAATCGTGTAAACTGTTGAATGAAAACTTCTGAAACTATAAATATTTAAATAACGGCTACGATTTTATACATTTTCTTTCATACCATCCTCTCTTTTAATTGTTTTAATCAATTCTGGTACAGAAGTATAGAAGTTTCCATTGTTTTGTCATCCTTAGAAAAATAATTATTTTTTTAATTGTATTTTTTGTAACATACTTATATTTCACACAAAAGAGAACAAAAATTGGAAAATTTGGTATATTGTAACAGTTTCCAATATATTGTCAGCCACTGTCTGTATATACATAAAAAGGCACCAAGGACTATTTTTGGCTGTAGGCGAAATGTATAATTATCAAAACAATGCCGGACATTTGTTTTTTTTTTTTTTTTTTTTGAGTACTATCAATATCTGTATTCCAAATTAATCAGTATTCCAAATTATACATTTGTAGAAATAATATTTTCGTGTAAGAATATAACAACAGTGGAAAAATGTAAGAAACACTTAACAAAAAAGAATCAACTGACTTTTGATCTTATATAATTACTTTTTGATTTGTTTCTAAATAAAAAGAAAAATTAAATCACAAAAAGTTTACTGAAGAAATGTCTTACTTTTTTGATGAAACTTTCAACTTTCTAATCGAATGCATTCACCATTCTTAAAGTTTTTTTTTCCCCCAACAATACTATTTATAAGTCGTTTTGCTGCGATATCTAGAAAATAAAATATAATAAATATGTATGTATGTACCTACGTATGTACTGACTGTATAGGAAAAAAAAAAGAAAAACATCTTAACGCATACAATATTGCCAATTAAAAATGTGGTTTATTAGAATGTAGAAAATAATGGAAAATCATTCACTCTTACCAAAGCACGTGCAACAATATTTATTGAAAAAGGCGCCAAGCTTAAAGAATTCAATTCATTAACACAAACGGATTTGGCAACAACAACAAACATCGAAATAAAGCATGCTGGCTAATTTTTATGAATGAAAAGCTTTCTTTCTTTCTACTCTTATAAAACAACAAAAAAAAAAACACATCTACTATAAAATAGTAAACAAACAAATTTATTAGACTCATTTGAAATGAGTGTAAAGTTAAAAAATGAGAGGTGAGCGATTTCGCCGTTTATTTTATTTTTCATTTAGCCATGGTCTATATAACATGTCTTATATTGTGCTAAATGGCTGCAGTAATGTCAATTTTAGTTAAAAAAGCCGCCACAAAAAGAAGCCACTTATATGAACACTTGATAAGTTTCTAATATTAATTTTTTTATTTATTTATTTATTAATCTATGGAATAAATCCTTACAGACTATTTACAAAAACATTTAACAATGAATGAAAAATTAAAAAATTTAATTTAAAGTGTTCAGATAAATTATTATTTTAGTTTTTATGACATTTGTATTTAAAGAAAAATCAATAAATCTATAAAGCTTATTAAATTCAATACACATTCGTCTAAGCGGATCACCGTTCGCATAATTTGATCTATAAAACTGGACAGATAAAGGTGAGAAGAAACGTGTTGGCCGCTGGGGAAAATTAAATGAAATATTGTTCATCAGGAAACCAGAACAAACATCGCCATTAATTATGTTCAAAAGAAACGAAACGTTTAGCATAGATCCGCGGCTTTTTAAGGTTGGCAGCTTAACAAGGGTCAGTCTGCTGTTGTACAACGGAAGATTAAATTGGTTAAAATTTAAGCTGCGAAGACAGAATAGTAGGAATTGTTTTTGCACCGATTCAATGCTATCAATATGAGTTTGATAGATAGGGTCCCATATAATAGAGGCATATTCCAAAATCGGTCTCACAAGTGACGCGTATAGTGTTTTTGCTACATGCGGATCATTGAACTCTTTAGACCAACGTTTTATAAAACCAAGTACTCCTCTGGCTTTGTTTACTGTAATTGTAATATGAGGAATGAAACTAAGCTTTAAAATTAATTATTAACAAACCAATTTATATATCTTCGGTGTGTTCAACAAATATTTATTATGAAATTTAATGAATTCTATTTAAAAATTTCATCTTAGATAATTTCACATTTATTATGAATTGAAGTACAGAATATGACCGTATAACTCCTTTTAACAAAAACTACGTATGACATTGCTTTAAGGACTTGCATTAAGTGATTTTATTACACTTGCGAGGTGTCATTTCAAGTGATTAATATTTGATTGCAATATATTTTATTAAATATATTTTACGAAAGTTTCAAATAGAGCTTTCGATATAATGTTCCTAGATTTGAATCTTAAATTCGAAATACTGAATTATGGAATTCATTTTATTCAGGGCTGCCTGCTGCATTTGGTAAAAGAATATTGTAATAACATTTCTTCAGAGCTATACAAAGGAAAACACATTGATTATGGCAGAAGCAAAAATTATTGAGCTCTACTGCAATACACAGACGATCAAAAATCTGCCCCCCCCGTACAGGTTCATAGGTCATTTTTTTTTTAAATGTACTTTTAACCAAAAAAGAACTTTAAAAAAAATGGTACTTTAATTTAAAAAAAGTTAAAAGTTAATTTTTAATTTTTAATTTTTAATTTTTAATTTTTAATTTTTAATTTTTAATTTTTAATTTTTAATTTTTAATTTTTAATTTTTAATTTTTAATTTTTAATTTTTAATTTTTAATTTTTAATTTTTAATTTTTAATTTTTAATTTTTAATTTTTAATTTTTAATTTTTAATTTTTAATTTTTAATTTTTAATTTTTAATTTTTAATTTTTAATTTTTAATTTTTAATTTTTAATTTTTAATTTTTAATTTTTAATTTTTAATTTTTAATTTTTAATTTTTAATTTTTAATTTTTAATTTTTAATTTTTAATTTTTAATTTTTAATTTTTAATTTTTAATTTTTAATTTTTAATTTTTAATTTTTAATTTTTAATTTTTAATTTTTAATTTTTAATTTTTAATTTTTAATTTTTAATTTTTAATTTTTAATTTTTAATTTTTAATTTTTAACTTTTAATTTTTAATTTTTAATTTTTAATTTTTAATTTTTAATTTTTAATTTTTAATTTTTAATTTTTAATTTTTAATTTTTAATTTTTAATTTTTAATTTTTAATTTTTAATTTTTAATTTTTAATTTTTAATTTTTAATTTTTAATTTTTAATTTTTAATTTTTAATTTTTAATTTTTAATTTTTAATTTTTAATTTTTAATTTTTAATTTTTAATTTTTAATTTTTAATTTTTAATTTTTAATTTTTAATTTTTAATTTTTAATTTTTAATTTTTAATTTTTAATTTTTAATTTTTAATTTTTAATTTTTAATTTTTAATTTTTAATTTTTAATTTTTAATTTTTAATTTTTAATTTTTAATTTTTAATTTTTAATTTTTAATTTTTAATTTTTAATTTTTAATTTTTAATTTTTAATTTTTAATTTTTAATTTTTAATTTTTAATTTTTAATTTTTAATTTTTAATTTTTAATTTTTAATTTTTAATTTTTAATTTTTAATTTTTAATTTTTAATTTTTAATTTTTAATTTTTAATTTTTAATTTTTAATTTTTAATTTTTAATTTTTAATTTTTAATTTTTAATTTTTAATTTTTAATTTTTAATTTTTAATTTTTAATTTTTAATTTTTAATTTTTAATTTTTAATTTTTAATTTTTAATTTTTAATTTTTAATTTTTAATTTTTAATTTTTAATTTTTAATTTTTAATTTTTAATTTTTAATTTTTAATTTTTAATTTTTAATTTTTAATTTTTAATTTTTAATTTTTAATTTTTAATTTTTAATTTTTAATTTTTAATTTTTAATTTTTAATTTTTAATTTTTAATTTTTAATTTCTAATTTTTAATTTTTAATTTTTAATTTTTAATTTTTAATTTTTAATTTTTAATTTTTAATTTTTAATTTTTAATTTTTAATTTTTAATTTTTAATTTTTAATTTTTAATTTTTAATTTTTAATTTTTAATTTTTAATTTTTAATTTTTATTAATTTTAATTAATTTTTAAATTTTTATTGCGATGCGTTACAAACGGAATGACAAACCTATATATACCCTCTGCCACTGAGGCGTGGAGGGTATAAAAACGCTTAGACATTATTACGAATCGCTAATACATCTTGTAAAGAAGCTAAATGGACATCACTAATATAACAATAATAAAACAGTAGCTACAGGCATAGAAGCCGAAACAAAAACCGAAACAGCCACAACAAATGATGCTGTTTTAAGCTGTTGGTTGTTGATATAAACCTGGTGTTTTTTGTTTTGGATTGAACCTGTTGTTTTTTTCGTCTATGTCTATGTTGGCCAACTTTGAACTTTTTGCATGCGGCGAATTGATTGTATGAGTTTTTAGCCGTATTGCCGATTGTTGTTGTTTGTCGTTTGTCGTTTCGGTTATACAGTTGTGATGAAACATTTTTCGTGTGATGCGCAACAGAATTTTCAAGTTAGTAAAAGTAAATTCGTGCGTGTCAGTAACCGAAATACTTGAGTGAAAATATTTTGTTTTTGTTTTTTTTTCTGTTCTGGTTCTTGCTGTGGTAGTACGATGCCTGTTGATATTTCAACGGAAGGAGGGGGGGCGGTTATTAGTCGAGCAATTTGACAAATAAAATCTTAAGCAAAAAACAAACGGAATACTAGTGAATGAAGTTTATAGCGGGTTTAGTCGTTGCTTGAAGCCGGTCCAAAACACACGTTTAATGAAAATCAAAACAAAAACTTGTCACACGAGTGTGTCGTTAATTAAAACAAAAAATTAAATAAAAAAATAAATAAATATTTAAAAACAAATAAATAAATAAATATATATATATATATATATATATATATATGTATATATATATATAATTAATTGAAATAAAAAAGAAATAAAAAAAATATATGAAAAAAATTCAAATTATTATATGTTTGTATGTGTGATTTTTAATAGGATTAAAAGAATACAATATTTATAAAATATTTACAAACATCGTAAATTTTGTTCAACTGTTTAAAAAAAATAAAAAAAAATATAAACACATTTTGACATAATAAATAAAATTAAATTAAAAGAAGAAAAAAAAAAGTATGTGGAATTTGAAATATTTTCCAGTGATTACTGAAGATGTTGTTGTGCTACCAAGTTGGTTTTGGTGATTAAATTGTTCAAAACACTTAAATAAAACAGCAATGTTTAATATCAATGCAATTACTTCATAAAACGCCCACGGACACACGCACACATACACACACAATTCAATTATCAAGTTTTTAAAAGTACAATAAATTGCAAACTTTTTAAAAGGTTTTCGTCCCAGAAAAGTGTTGGCCAAAAAAGAGTAAAACAAATATTTGTTGTTTTGTGAAAACCAAAGGGAAATAAAAAACTTTCTAGTGAAATATCCGTTTAAAGGTAAATTTTCTGCTTGAACTTTGCTAAGGGAAAATAATTCCGTAGTAATTGAAATTATGTTTTAAATTTATTGTTAAAAATGTAATTGTGAAAAATTATACAATTATGCTGATGTACTAATACTTGAAAAATGAATTTAAATTTTTAATTAATTTTTTGGGATCGCAAAAATCTTAAATTTGGTTTTTTTTTTAAATTTTACAGTTTTGGCAATTACTTATTTATTTTTTATTTGCTGCTTTTGCATTTTTAGGAATAGAAAAAATTTTAAAAAAATTTACACATATATTTTGTTATGCCAAAAACATATATTTATGTTAGAAAAATTCCCTACTCCATGAGTTTCGGGAAAGAGTCTTAGCTGAAGCCATTAATCGAATTAAAAGTTATAGTAAATCGTAATAAAGTGAGATTGTCATTTAGTTCTTGTCTGTCGTTATATTAATGTTCACTTCAGATGTGAGCATTATATGGCGACTGGGTCCAAAAATGTTCCATATGTGAAAATATTTTTTGAGGGGCGACATTTTAAATAGCACATTTTATAACAAAAAATAAGAACACACCTAATTTTTTTTCGTGTCACTATTTTTTTAGACCCTTTTATATTTTTGATAACCTCGACGAGTTTTTTATTATATGGAACCAAAATGTTTCGAATTTTCTCCAAGTTGTATATTATTGAGTTTGTGCTGTTGTTTATCCTTTATTATACCGGTGGACTCAGAATTATTTTTTGAGTCACTTTAGCGATGTCCGTCCGTCCTTCCGTCTGTCCTTCCGTCTGTCCGTCCGTCTGTGTGTCCATGAAATACGAATATATTTTGACAACATTTGGCATGTAAGCTTCTATCGACTATATGACGAATGCTATTGAAATTGGGGAAAATCAGTGGATGTTCAGACCTGGTCCCCATACTAATTACCCCCATGAAATCGACTTGAATTGCCATATGATCTAAATTGTCATATTGATCTCGGTCAAATTTAGTTTGTGTGTGTTTATTACACCCATTATTAAGTAGTCCAAGAATAAACCCTGTAGGATAATTCTTAGTCATAGCCCCCATATAAAGCTGCTTCCCGAACTTTACTTAAATCACCAAAAAAAACAAAAATATTGCACAGATTTTTCTCTAATTCGGTTTTAAAGAATAAGTGACTTTATCACATATGGTCAGGATCGTTCCATTTTTCGACCTCGTCTCTATACAAAAAAAAAATAAATAAAAATTTCACTCAGATTTGGTTTATGCTTATTTTCTATACCCAATTAGTTGGACCTAAGATCAATTCCCTAAAGGCATTTTATAGGGTATCGCATAGTCGGTCTAGATCGACTAAAATTTTCTTACTTGTTTTTAATTATGGCAGTGTATCGACGCTGCTTTGACGATATTTAATTCCGATATTAATTTCAGTGCCATTTGGATTTCTTCCCGTAATATATTTACATTTTTATCTTTATTGGACAGGCCATTGCACAAGATCGGCTTTGTTGTGACTGAGACATTTTTGTACAGACTTTGCAGTATGTTTAGGATCGTTATCTTGTACCTACTTCCATTGAAGAACCATTTCTTCCTTACATAAGTCATCATAATGTCTTCCAAAGTGTTTGTGTATACTATTTAATCCATACTACCCTTTATAAGCGTAATTGGACCCACTCCATACCAAAAGAAGCTTCCCCAAACTAATACACATCCTCCCCCATGCTTCATCGTTTTTGAATGTGTGTATAGGATCAAATTTTGTTTTTGAATTACGTCTCAGACATCTTTTTCCATCTGACCCGAAGTAGTTGAACTCTGATTCATCCGTTAAATGAATATTGTTCTACCAATTTTCAGGTTTTTTAACACTATTCCTACTAGGCGTGGTCAAAAGACCGTTTTTATAATTACGCTATGAATTTCTTATACATAAAGTGCAATTAGCACACCTGTGATTTGTAAAAAATGTGTGCGTTACTCGTTTCTAAATAAAAGTAAATATTTTATGCACTGTCCAATTGACTAAAATTTTATTATATATTATTAATGTATACTAGGAGAGCCCAGGCCTCGAAATTCGAGAGCAAATTCTAGATTTAATTTTTTCATTAAATTTCTTTCTTTCAGTCTTTTTTTAATCTATTTAATTCATTAAATTGTGAATTTATAAATAAAATTCATTAAATCTATTTCATTATAAATATTTGTTGAACACACAAAATATATATAAATAAAGCCTAAAGATATGCTAATCAATTTTAGCCAGTTCGCAATTCCTCTTACCTCTATAATGTCCAAGCGACGCAGAGGAACCACATATTCTAAAAATAAAATATTGTAATAATAACAATAAATAAAAAAAAATAAAAATTTTAAGAAACACGTACACACAATTTTATGTATGTGTTAGTAGCAACTTTAAATGGTCATAATTAAAAAAAAAAATTAAATTGTTCCAGACGGTGCAAATCTGTAAATATGGTGGACAGCCAAAAAGACATACCTTTAATACGGGCTATTTTTTTTGTTAAAATCGGTTTATAACTTAAGCTTAAAAATCGGTCACAAGCAATTGCCTTGCCTTTTAATATTATAGATGTTTTTATCCCAAAGTAGTCATTTAAATACGTTCACATCAAATATTGGTTGGAATAGTGTTCAATGATCATTAGCAAATTTTAAACGCTTCGTTTTATTTTTATTTGTTTTTAGACACGTGTGGTTTTTTTTTCTGGCAATACGCCCAAAGAATAATTTCTTTTCACGCAGTCTGTTTCTAATTGTGCTTGTTGATAAATTACTGTAATTAGAGAATTCCTGAATTTGTTTCCTAATTCTGGGTGTGGTCAAAAAAGGAATCCGTCTGACACATTCGAGCTATAGCATGGTCGATTATCTCGGTCATCTTTATACGCCTTTTATAAATAATTTTGTCTGTGGTTTTAGTTTTTTCATAGTGTTTGAGAGCATTATACAGTTTGTCTGCCTGGAACATTTTGTGAGCAATTTCGGTGTACGTCAGCTTATCTCGAATTTCAGGATTTTGAGGGCTTTGCTCATGCAATCCTTGGAAAAAATACATACACTTTTTATATTGACTCCTTAATTAATTTTCTTAACTTTTAAAATAAAAAAATTTACCAAAAAATATCTTTTTTTTTCATTTTTATGTAGTGAATTTTTAAATGTGGTATTTTAAATGTACGCTTTATTAATACAATGGATCCAAATTTAACATTTTTTTAGAATAGAACTTTTGTTTTTCTATTTAAAACTACTAGCTGATTCCAGCACTCGAAATTCGAGTGCAATTTCTAGTCAACTTTATTTTTCAACTTAGCCAATTCACAAACCAACACTATTTTGGATTCTTATTATTGTGAATGAAGAAAACAAACTCATTAACAAACACATTAACAAATTTAATAAATACACACATAGCATATGTATAATTTTATGTATGTGTTAGTAGCAACTTTAAACGCAATTTACTCAAAATAAAGGAAAAGAATTAAAAATCTGTAAATCTGGTGAACAACTAAAAAGAAATGCCTTTCAAATGATATACATCGGTAACAAGAAATCGCCTAGCTTATTAATATTATATTATAAATATAAAAATAACAAAAACACTTAAAGGAAAAAAATAACTGTAAAATGAGTTACGAGTATATGATAAAAATAAAGCAACATATTTTTGCATAATTTAATGTTCGAGCTATTCAACATGTCACTACTGTATGTGTTTTTAAATCATATACCATTCAAATTTGAACATACTGCCTTAACCACTTGAGTTTCGTACAGCTGCATTATATTTTAAACTATCACATTTGAGTTGATTTATTTTCAATACTAAAAATGTGATGAAAAAAACCAACGCTTTACTTAAACATAAATTAATTTTTTATTAAAAATAAAAACTTAATACTTAATTCCTAAAGGAGCTCTTAATTTACAAAGTAGGAATTTAATCTAACTTATATGTATTATCTATAATATTAATAGGCTAGGCGTTTTCTTGTGACTGATGTTTTGTTCTATCATTTTATCCCGATTTTGACCAAGCATATATTATTTGAAAGGTATTTCTTCTTATCAGATTTGCAGATTTACAGATTTTTAAATTTTTTCCTTTATTTTGAGTAAATTGCATTTAAAGTTGCTACTAACACATACCTAAAATATTACAATGATATGTGCGTGTTTATTATATCAGCTAATGTGTTTGTAATAAAAATTAGTTCGTTTTTTTGCGTTGATTTGTGAATTGGCTATAATTGATTAGCAAAAAATTTCCTAGAATTTGCACTCGAATTTCGGGGGCTGGAGTCTGCTAGTTTAAATTAATGGGCATTATAGTCTCGTATTTTATAAACATCGCATGTTAATATTGGCATTTTGGCATTCATATGCCATTATTGAATACCATATTTGCTGAATTTTGAGTTCTAGCCAGGTAATTTTTGTTTGAGAATCATTTCTGAGTCTTCTCTTCATAATGAACCATTCCGACTCAATAGGATATAGGTCTGGACTAGACGATGGCCAGTAAAAAACAATGATATTGTTCTCCTGGAGCCATTTTTTGGTCGTTTTTGCACTGTGGGCCGGTGCTGCATCCTGTGGGAAGAGAAATTCATCAAATAAGTTTAGTTTTTCAGCTGATGTCATTAAATTTTCTTCTAATATTTCTATATATCGGGTGGCATTGATTGCAGTCCCATGTCAAAACGCTTCCATACGTACCCTACATGGACTTTTAGGCATTTACAGAACATAATTTTTTGAACTCATATTTAAAATAATTACGAAAAAAGACGAAAAAATAAATAAGTCTTTGGTCACAAGCATTAACCGCCTAAGTCGAAAATCATGCTTTCGAGAAAAATAACTTTTTATAGAAATACAATGGGGCTTCAGTCAGTATATTTTTATTAATATCTTTTTTAAAAAACAGTGATAGAGAAATGGGGATTTCACGTAAATACAAAGCGTTGTTAGTAGAATGTGATAGCATACATAACTCAAATCGTTCGTAAGTCGACTTAGGCGGTTATCGCTTGTGACCACAGAAATAAGGAATATGACAATTTAATTTTTTGTTTGTTAGAAAAATCGAATAAGTACCATATATATATTTTAAATCAACACTACATATAGATTTTCTTCTACAAATTATCTTTTGTAAAAAAGTACCTTTTGTTAAAAAGTACCTTTCTACCTTTCTTAAAAAAGTACCTTTTCTTAAAAAGGTACCTTTTCTTAAAAAGGTACCTTTTCTTAAAAAAGTACCTTTCCTTAAAAAAGCACGTTTTCTTAAAAAAGTGCGTTTCCTAAAAAAGTACCTTTTTAAAAAGTACATTTTCTTAAAAATGTACTATTTTCTTAAAAATTTACATCTTTTATGTGTCTATTTCCTTAAATAGTATGGCTCCTAAAAAAGTAAATTATATTTATATTATATTTAAATTATATTTTTTAAAAAATAAATTTTTATTAAAAAGGTACCTTTTTAAAAAAATGTACTTTAATAAAGCACCTTTTCTTAAAAAAGGATATCTACTTAGAAAAGTAAATTAAAAAAAAAAGTATATTTCCTTTAAAAAGCGCATTTTCTAAAGAAGTACCTTTTCTTAAGAAAATATCTTTCCTTTTCTTAAAAAATTTAATTTTGTTAAAAAAGTTCCTGCTGTAAAAGACTGCCTTTAGTCAAGAAAATACCTCTTGTTAAAAAGTACCTTTTGTTAACAAGTACCATTTGTTAAAAAATTACCTTTTATTAAAGAAGAATATGTCTTAAAAAAATAAATTTTCTTAAAAAGTTAAAAAAGTAAATTTCTTAAAAAATACATTTTCTTTAAATAAACACTTTTCCTTAAAAATTTACATTTTTTTTAAAGAAGTACGTACCTTTTGTTAAACAAAATACCTTTAGTTAAAAAAATACCTTTTGTTTAAAAAATACCTGTTGTGAAAAACCTGCAATTTCTTTAAAAACTACATTTTCCTACTAAAGTACCTCGTTCTAAAAAAAGTACCTGTTCTTGAAAAAGTATATTTTTTTAAAAAGGTGCCTTTCTTTAAAAAGTAAATTTTAAAAAGTAAATTTTTAAAGAAGTATCTTTTTTAAAGAAGTCCACTTTTTTAAAATAGTACTGTTTCTTAAAACAGTTAATTTTTAAAAAAGTAAATTTTTAAAGGAATTTTCATGATTTTCAACGGGCGACTGAGGCTTGTACTACTAATTATCGTTAAAAAATATTTCAAAATTGAAGACTGAAATAGCTTAAAGCTGATATATTTAAATCCGAATTGCTCTGTTGGTTTTTTTTTTCATTTGAAAGATAATTTTATATCTTAAATCTTTGTCTTACTTTTTTACCTCTCTTTATTTGTCGCTTGCCGATAATTTTATTTCTATCAGAAATATGCCGATTTTTAGCCAAGGTATCAAGCAGTCCTGATGCCTGTGTTTTTTTTTTTTTTAAATTTTTAAGACACTGGTGATATAATTAGCAAATTATAAATAACTAATATAACCCAGCACTCGAAATTGGAGTGCAAATTCTAGGAAATTTTATTTTTTCTTTAAATTTTTTTCTTTCGGTGTTTTTTTAATCTATATATATAGAAAATGTATGATAATAAATAATTTTATAAGGGCATAAAGGTATGCTAATCCATTTTAGGCAATTCACAATTCAACACAGGGCGTGCGATATACAATTATAATGAAACTCGATTAATTGTGAATTGGCTAAAATTGGTTAGCATCTAATATTTAATTTATTAAAATTTATTTATAAAAAATGTTTTATTTTATGTAATTTAATATATTTCTAACATATATTATACATAAATTTTTAAATTCTGCATTTCTCCTCCATATGAACTACAACTATGCCAATTTCACACTTCTCCGTGCCGCCCGCATTGGAAAGGGATGAACAAATTTTCTTTCACATATTAATATATAGGTAATTCATTTTTGAATCATTTACTATGTGTGCCATAGTTGGCCTCAAACCAGCATGGTTTGACGATGACCTAGTTTGGCAATATTATAGAACTAATTTCTTTTAACTGAATGATACCAAATACCTTAAATTTTTGAGAACACTTTGTATTAAGGAAAACAATTTAAAAATACGTTATCATTTTTTGGAAAATCAATGGTAATATAAATCTACAAACCTTACAAAAATTTATTCATGTTTTTTTGTTCAATTCTCAACTAAAAAAATAATCTAAATTATATTGTAAAACATTCAGGCACAACACATGTGCCTCTTGTGCGATTACAGTTTGAATGGAAGTTAAGAAATATTATAGGATTAATGTTTTATATTCGAATTGTTTTGATTTAATTTAAAACTGGATGTTATTCATATACATTGTCTATACAAACGTTACGTTTAATTTAAAGTTTTCGGGCTTTAATTTACAGTTTATAAATTTTTTATATTAATTGCTTAAGTATGCCAAAATAATGAATAATCCCTATTACCAGATAAACTCGTGAATATTTTATAAAGTCTTCTTTTTTGTAAGAAAGTTATGAATTTTAGCCTAAAGCCAAAAATGTAAAACACAATAAAGTAATAAACCCTCGTTAATTACAAGTTTGTACTACATAATTTATTTAATAAAAAAAAAGAAACCACAAGAAAAAAGAAAAGTAAATTAATAATTCGCAAAGGAATATCCCTGTGACTAAACGTGACTTAACAAAATCATGCAGTCTTAAAGGGCACCAAAAACTTTATTTCAAATACACTTTAGTTCTTTGAGGGTTTAAAAAAAATGAATCTTTAAAACCAATTTAACTTTGATAAAAAAAAAAAACTCAAGTGATACAAAACCCCAAAAAGAAAACGAAACTAAAATTAAATAAAATAAAAATGTTGTCAATGTTTTTAAATATGTACTTAAAATATGCTTCATCCATCTGTATATAATAATAAAACAGAATTTAAAACAAACACGTTATGTAAAGAAACTTTTTAGAATTCGTAATATAAAAAAGGAATCGTTCTATGCACAAAATAAATATCAAAAATGCACACCATGGTATGGTGAAAAATCTCAATTTTACAGCTGTGTTTCTTTGAAAATTTATTTAATATCATATATCCTAAAAATTATATTTTGTTTCTTTTCCCTAAACATTCTATTTAGTTACAAGTAATAGGTTGGTTCGAGTATGTATGAATAATATGTACGAATTTATACAAATTGTTGGAAAAATTTTACTGAAATGCGTTTGAATTAACAAAAAAAGACTTGAAATATTATAAATTATTTCTTTATTATATTATTTTATTTTTAATTTGTATTATTTTAAAAGGTATTATTTTATTTTATTACATTTCATTTTATTTTATTTATTTTTATACCCTATACCACTATGTGGTTTGGGTATAATGACTTTGTGCTGCTGTTTGTAACAACCAAAAATATTTGACCTAGACCCATCTTTAATTATACCGATCGAATCAGAATCACTTTCTGAGTTGATTTAACAATGTCCGTCCGTCCGTCCGTCCGTCCGTCTGTGTGTCCATGTAAAGCTTGTAATCAAACTGCAGGTCGCAAATATGAATATATTTTGACGAAATTTGGAATATAAGCTTTTATCGGCCATGGGATGAACGCTATTGAAATTGGTGAGAATCGGTCCATGTTCAGACCTAGCCCCCATACAAATTACCAAGATCCAAATTGTCATATAGATCTTACTCAAATTGGGTTTTGTATGCGTTCATTACGTCCATTAATGAGTAGTCCAAAAATTGTCCCTTTGGCTCCATATAGAGCTGCTTCCCGATCTTCACTTAAATCTATCAAAAAACAAAAATATTGCACTGATTCTTCTCAAATTTTGTTTGAATATATTTTTGCAAAATACAAGAGACTTTACCAAACATGATCAGGATCGGTCCATTTTCGGACCTAGTCCCCATATAGATACAGCATCCGATATGAATTTTTTCATATCTGCAGCCAAAAAAATTAATAAAAATCAGACTCAAATTTGGTTTTTGCTTATTTTCTATGTCCAGTTAGTTGGGCCTAAGAGATAGGACATGGTATAGGGTATCGTATAGTCGGTCTAGACCGACTATAATTTTCTTACTTGTTTATTTTATTTTTTGTTATTTAATTTAATTTAATTTTATTTTATTTTATTTTATTTTATTTTATTTTATTTTATTTTATTTTATGTTTGTTAGATTTATCTTCATTTTTCAGACATATTGCAATTACTACTGTAATTAATATGCAATTTTAATTTTGTTTAAATGGTGCGTGGTAAAGAAGAAGAAAGCATATATTTCAAAAATTCATAACTGCACTGTATTCTTAATCGGACCGGTTTCTGGCATTTCTGCCTTCATCAGCGATTTATTGAACATTGGATAATTGTTATGTTTTAATTGAATAGATTGTTTCTATATGAAAAATTTTTTTTTCTACTTAGGGCGGCCGTGAGGTTTTGAACCATGAACCTTCACATACACTCGTACTTGCACTTTTTGGTCAGCGCTTTAACACACTCACCTAAAGTCAGGCCTACAAGCAGTGTGGTTAGTTTCAGCTTTCGTACCATACAGCTTTACTTTGTATTAATTTCAGAAGATACAACTCTGTCCAAACAAACACGGCCGCCCTAAGTAGAAAAAATTTTCATATAGAAACAATCTATTCAATTAAAACATAACAATTATCACAATGTTCAATAAATCGCTGATGAAGGCTGAAATGCCAGAAACCGGTCTGATTAAGAATACAGTGCAGTTATGAATTTTTGAAATATATGCTTTCTTCTTCTTTACCACGCACCATTTAAACAAAATTCAAATTGCATATTAATTACAGTAGTAATTGCAATATGTCTGAAAAATGCCGATAAATCTAACAAACAAAAAATTTCTTCGCTTCAAAGCGTCATCTCAAATATATGTAAAAGTGCATATGTAGGTATGTACAAAAACCGTACATCACATATGACAACTCTTACGAAAACTGAGAATAGTGGAAATTAGAAGTATAAACGCAAAAAATATTCAAAATTCAAAAATAACGATTGTTTGTTTGGACAGAGTTGTATCTTCTGAAATTAATTCAAAGTAAAGCTGTATGGTACGAAAACTGAAACTAACCACACTGCTTGTAGGCCTGACTTTAGGTGAGTGTGTTAAAGCGCTGACCAAAAAGTGCAAGTACGAGTGTATGTGAAGGTTCATGGTTCAAAACCTCACGGCCGCCCTAAGTAGAAAAAATTTTCATATAGAAACAATCTATTCAATTAAAACATAACAATTATCACAATGTTCAATAAATCGCCGATGAAGGCTGAAATGCCAGAAACCGGTCCGATTAGGAATACAGTGCAGTTATGAATTTTTGAAATTATTTTATTTTATTTTATTTTATTTTATTTTATTTTGTTTTATTTTATTTTATTTTATTTCATTTTATTTTATTTCATTTTATTTTATTTTATTGTGTTTTATTTTATTTTATTGTGTTTTATTTTGTATTATTTTATTTTATTTCATTTTCATTTATTTTATTTTTAATTTTAATTTATTTCATTTTATTTTATTTTATTTTATTTTATTTTATCTTATTTTATTTTGTTTTATTTTATTGTATTTCATTTAATTTTATTTTATTTTATTTTATATTATTTTATATTATTTTATTTTATTTTATTTTACTGTTATTTATTTTGTATTAATTTACATAATTTTTTTTATTTTATTTTATTTTATTTTTAATTTTATTTTATTTTTAATTTTATTTTATTTCACTTTATTTTATTTTGTTTTTTTATTTTATTTTATTTTATTTTATTTTATTTTATTTTATTTTATTTTATTGTGTTTTATTTTGTATTATTTTATTTTTTTTTTATTTTATTTTATTTTATTTTATTTTATTTTATTTTATTTTAATTTATTTTATTTTTATTTTAAATTTATTCCATTCTATTTTATTTGTTTTATTTTATTTAATTTTATTATATTTTATTTTATTTGATTTTATTTTATTTGATTTTATTTTATTGTGTTTTATTTTGTACTATTTTATTTTAATTTATTTTATTTTATTTTATTTCATTTTATTTTATTTTATTTATTTTATTTTATTTTATTTTATTTTATTTTATTTTATTTTATTTTATTTTATTTTATTTTATTTTATTTTATTTGATTTTATTTTATATTATATTATTTTGTATTAATTTATACAATTTTATTAATTTTATTTTAAATTATTTTATTTTTAATTTTATTTTATTTTTAATTTTATTTTATTTCATTTTATTTTATATTTTGGTTTATTTTATTTTCTTATGTTTTATTTTATTTTATTTTTTTTTTATTTTTTTTTATTTTATTTTATTTTATTTTATTTTGTTTTATTTTATTGTCATTTATTTTGTATTATATTATTTTATTTTATTTTTAATTTTAATTTATTTAATTTTATTTTATATTGGTTTATTTTATTATATTTTATTTTGTTTTATTTTATTTTATTGTGTTTTATTTTGTATTATTTTATTTAATTTTATTTCAATTTATTTTATTTTTAATTTTAATTTATTTCAGTTTATTTTATTTTAGTTTGGTTTATTTTATTTTATTTTTATTTTATTTTATTTGATTTGATTTTATTTTATTTTATTTTATTTTATTTTATTTGATTTTATTTTATTTTATTTTATTTTATTTTATTTTATTTTATTTTATTTTATTTTATTTTATTTTATTTTATTTTAATTTATTTTATTATATTTTATTTTATTTTATTTTATTTTATTTTATTGTGTTTTATTTTGTATTAGTTTATATAATTTTTTTTATTTTATTTTAATTTATTTTATTTTTAATTTTATTTAATTTAATTTTATTTTATTTTATTTGATTTTATTTTATTTTTAATTTTAATTTATTTCATTTTATTTTATTTTGGTTTATTTTATTTTCTTTTATTTAATTTAATTTAATTTAATTTAATTTAATTTAATTTAATTTAATTTAATTTAATTTAATTTAATTTAATTTAATTTAATTTAATTTAATTTAATTTAATTTAATTTAATTTAATTTAATTTAATTTAATTTAATTTAATTTAATTTAATTTAATTTAATTTAATTTAATTTAATTTAATTTAATTTAATTTAATTTAATTTAATTTAATTTAATTTAATTTAATTTAATTTAATTTAATTTAATTTAATTTAATTTAATTTAATTTAATTTAATTTAATTTAATTTAATTTAATTTAATTTAATTTAATTTAATTTAATTTAATTTAATTTAATTTAATTTAATTTAATTTAATTTAATTTAATTTAATTTAATTTAATTTAATTTAATTTAATTTAATTTAATTTAATTTAATTTAATTTAATTTAATTTAATTTAATTTAATTTAATTTAATTTAATTTAATTTAATTTAATTTAATTTAATTTAATTTAATTTAATTTAATTTAATTTAATTTAATTTAATTTAATTTAATTTAATTTAATTTAATTTAATTTAATTTAATTTAATTTAATTTAATTTAATTTAATTTAATTTAATTTAATTTAATTTAATTTAATTTAATTTAATTTAATTTAATTTAATTTAATTTAATTTAATTTAATTTAATTTAATTTAATTTAATTTAATTTAATTTAATTTAATTTAATTTAATTTAATTTAATTTAATTTAATTTAATTTAATTTAATTTAATTTAATTTAATTTAATTTAATTTAATTTAATTTAATTTAATTTAATTTAATTTAATTTAATTTAATTTAATTTAATTTAATTTAATTTAATTTAATTTAATTTAATTTAATTTAATTTAATTTAATTTAATTTAATTTAATTTAATTTAATTTAATTTAATTTAATTTAATTTAATTTAATTTAATTTAATTTAATTTAATTTAATTTAATTTAATTTAATTTAATTTAATTTAATTTAATTTAATTTAATTTAATTTAATTTAATTTAATTTAATTTAATTTAATTTAATTTAATTTAATTTAATTTAATTTAATTTAATTTAATTTAATTTAATTTAATTTAATTTAATTTAATTTAATTTAATTTAATTTAATTTAATTTAATTTAATTTAATTTAATTTAATTTAATTTAATTTAATTTAATTTAATTTAATTTAATTTAATTTAATTTAATTTAATTTAATTTAATTTAATTTAATTTAATTTAATTTAATTTAATTTAATTTAATTTAATTTAATTTAATTTAATTTAATTTAATTTAATTTAATTTAA